>RXPK01000157.1:3275698-3289300 GCA_004143645.1 Protaetia brevitarsis
AATATGAATATAGACCGGCTTAGAGAAAAAACTCTATCTAGGCACATTTAATTGTGTGAGGTCGTTAAAAACCAAAAAAATATGTATATAGACCGGGTAGAGAAAAACTCTATCTAGGCACATTTAATTGTGTGAGGTCGTTAAAAACCAAAAAATAGCTATATAGACGCGGGTTAGGAAAAACTCTATCTAGGCACATTTAAGTTGCTGTGAGGTCGTTAAAAACCAAAAAAAATATGTATATAGACCGGGTAGGGAAAACTCTATCTAGGCACATTTAATTGTGTGAGGTCGTTAAAAACCAAAAAAATATGTTTATAGACCGGGTAGAGAAAAACTCTATCTAGGCACATTTAATTGTGTGAGGTCGTTAAAAAACAAAAAAATATGTATATAGACGCGGAGAGAAAAACTTCTATCTAGGCACATTTAATTGCTGTGAGGTCGTAAAAACAAAAAAATATGTATATAGACCGGGTAGAGAAAAACTCTATCTAGGCACATTTAATTGTGTGAGGTCGTTAAAAACCAAAAAAATATGTATATAGACGGGTAGAGGAAAAAACCTACTAGCACATTTTGTCGTTGAGGTCGTTAAAAACCAAAAAAAAATATGTATATAGACCGGTTAGAGAAAAATCCTCTATCTAGCACATTAATTGTTGTGAGGTCGTTAAAAACCAAAAAAAAATATGTATATAGACCGGTTAGAGAAAAATCCTCTATCTAGCACATTAATTGTTGTGAGGTCGTTAAAAACAAAACAAAAGAAATGTATATAGACCGGGTAAGAAAACTCTATCTAGGCCACATTTAATTGTGTGAGGGTCGTTTAAAAACCAAAAAAAAATATGTATATAGACGGGGAGAGAAAAACTCTATCTAGCCCACATTTAATTGTCTGTGAGGTCGTTAAAAACCAAAAAAAAAAATATTATATAGACCGGAGAGAAAAACTCTATCTAGGCACATTTAATTGTGTGAGTCGTTTAAAAACCAAAAAAAATATGTATATAGGCCGGGTAGAGAAAAACTCTATCTAGGCCACATTTAATGTGTTGTGAGGTCGCTTAAAAACCAAAAAAAAAATATCGTGATATAGACGCGGTAGATGAAAAACTCTATCTAGCACATTTAATTTGTGCGAGTCGTTGAAAATTTAAATACATGTTAAATGAATGTCAAGAACATTGTTTGGCACATTTCCTTGTTTTCAGGCAAGGCATGTTCGGAGATAGGCGAGACGCCTAGCAGGGTCAGGAATGGCGCGAAATGTAATGACAGGGATAATACGTTGACGGGCCGCGGAGTACGGTTTATATCATTAATTATTGTGGGGGTAATTTTGCCGGCCGGCGCTAGTCTGGGGTAACTGAAAGAAAGGGGCATTTTTTATAAATTTGCGGCCGGTCCGAACCGAGAAGTTGCATAACTTGGTTGAGCGTTCTACATGTTTGTTTTTTTTAATTTACCCCGCCTAAATCTCTTTAATTGTGTGCGCTCTATAACTTGATTAATTACATATTATTGAAGTATTCATTTTGTGTTGTTTAGTATCTTAATGATTATATTTACTACAAATATTTTTCTATGTATTACAAATTCCGAAACGTTAAGATTTTACAAAATTTAAAGCAATTAATTCGCCAAGAAATTATTATTTTATTAACTCTGGTTATATTTCAAGAAATAGATCTTAGCTCGCCTGTGTATCGAATGTCGTTCTATTTATGAAATATACTAACACTTTTGGTCTTAACACACTTCAGCAGTAGCAACAACAAGTATTTAATGTATCAATTCAAAAATAAATATTTAGCACTAACGAGATGACGAACAATATCTTTCTTAATGTGTTTTTATGTATTATAAATCAATAATATTGTAAATAATTGTTAATAAACCTGTCTACATAAAGACAGTTTGTTAAGAGACCCAGTGTTGGCTAAGTTTGGCTATTTTCAAGAAAAAAATCAACGACGTCGGATTACACAGGTGTATAGTTAAGATATATTTCCGGAAATACAATATAACGGAGGGTTTATAAAATAAATTAATTTCGTTTGCGAACTGAATTGCATTATTTAAGATATTAGAAATAATCTTTAACCCTGGTTTTGGTTAATTTTTTATAGATAGAAGACAAACTGTATAGTAATACATTATTTAGAATATTAAACAACAATAGTAATTAATACATCATTATAGTGTCTGTAGCAATAAATCTGTGAAAATCACATTCCCATAACTGAGGAGGCTGACTAATTGCTTGCTAAACTAATACTCCCGAGCATAAATCGAAGTAAAACTAATATCAAAGCAGCACTAACACCTAACATCAATATTAAATAATAAAATCCCATCAGCCCCACATGTTTTCTTAAAAAGAATTATCTCTTTACATAACATCAAACAAGTTAAATAGGGCATCATATTTCTAAATGAAGCCGTCATTCAGAGTTCTTTTTGTTTGTTGTGTATTTGTGTTCTAAAGGAAACGCCGCCACCGTAACTCCGATTTGTTTATTCTATACATAAACCTTTTCTCTCTATATATTATTTTTCTGTTTTAAATTTCTATCGTTTCTTTTGGATCGCAGTAATATACCATATTAAGTGATTTATGGCTATGATAAGTGAATACTCCCTCCGAAAGTTGGATTTACAATCAAGAAATTTTTAAAATTTACTAATTGGCTGGTGTCCGGTTTTTTTCCTGTGAGAAGTTGTACATACAATGTATAGAAAGCGAACGTTGCCGCGTTTATTCGTTTCGCCTGCGTTTATATTTCACGAATATATTAAGATCGGGTAATAATTTTTATTAGTTTGTAATCGACGTTTTGTTTAGGGGGTTCACGTGCTGCATGCTCCTATACAACTCGCACTGATTGTAACAATAAAATAATATTTAATTCCGTACATGCTGTTGAAGTTATAAAAGTTATTTCTCCTTTTGAGGGATGTTTTCTCAAGCTGGATTTAAGAATTCGACTTGATTTTTTGTTACCTATTAATATATATATATGATATAAATGTCAATCAAATCTCTGTTAGTATTTTTTTCTAGTAACAACATAATTCTATCCACGATTGTTTATTGCAACCAAGCTATGTATTTATAGTTATAATTTTCTTAATGTTGAACAGAACCGTTATTCGTATTTTACTTTTGTACTCTTTACTCTGCCAAACAGATATATACATTTGTTATACATATTTCTTTAAACAATGCTCTGAGACGTGCATAATTTGTTTTAGTATGACAATAATTTGATTGTGAGACTTAGGAGACTGTTGTTCAATATAATTTCCTTATGTAGCATATACAGCAGTGTTGTAGGAAGTAAGTTAAAATATGTTCTCACATAAGTGTATTAATCGCGGTGGTTTGCTAATGAAAAATATCGAAGAAGAAAACTTAAACAAATAAATAAGCGATGGATGGTTAAGAAAATACTTATTTGGAGCTATTCATTCTTCCCAGAGGAATTAGTGGAGGTTGCAAATCAAGAACATGCTTCTTTGTTCATATGATATCATTTGTAAAGTATTTATTTGGAAAAAGTATATAGTAAACCCAAATGCAGGCATTGTTGTACAACAAAATGTCAAGTTGGAACCTTAAATCCAAAAAAACCCCAAAAGGGAACTTTGAACTTCGTGTACGGACCTAATATTTTTTTATGTGGATTATAAGTACATGTATGTTTGGTAATAAATGTAACAACAGATAAATATTATTTCTATTATTATTTTTCTTACATTATTTTTTTTATTGCTCTCGTGCTTTCATAACTACTAGGCTGAAATGTTACGCCATATAAATAATCCTGAAACCGCTCGATGATTTTCCTTTATTTTTATTTTTTTATTTGTATGTTCTACCACACAGAAAGAATTTAAAGAGCATATATAATGAAGTCCAAATACATACATTACTATATAACAAAAAATCCGGGCTACACATTAAACTCAACCTAAAAAAAAATCTTCCTTCAAGAAGGGAAAATTAACAATAACTTCAACTACGTGTACGCGTAAATAAATATGTTTTTGTTTTTATTATTTCTTTTTTACTTTATACTACACTAGGGCTAAACATACATTTCACATAATCCTGAAATTGATGGACATTAATACACAATAAAATTGCTCCTATAAAATCATTCAAAGAGATTTTATTTTTTACATTTTACATGTACACTAGGCGACACTTTCTAATTGTACGACTACAGGGTAAAATTTAGAGCCCATACTTTAGCGTGGATAGTAAAACGCGATTTATACAGCGTAACTGGCGCTTCGAAATATGTAAACACAGATGTGCGGTCTCTCTGTCGGTTATTTTAAAAAAGCTCAGACTGGATTTATTATGTGCGAAGTTGAATGCATCTCTATGTATTTATTATTTTTGCGTTGGAATAAATTTATTTGATGTTTTGAAGTATTTTGGAATAGCTGTAGTGTTATAAATGGTTTTAAAAGGTATTTTCATTTAACAGTTGAACTACGACTAGAAGTAAACCAAGGGCATGTTAATTATACAATAAATATCAAGCATGAAGACATTAGTATAGTATTTAGCTATACTGAAATCAGTAAAGCATATCTTTCGTTATGAATGAAACACTTTTTCAATATTACTGAAACACATTTAACTAAATGCGACAGCTCCTATGCAAGATATTAAATATTAGTAATAAGGATTATTACACTGCAATTTTTCCTGAAAGTGGGTGTTCCCCAATTAATTGATTAAATGCAGAGAATTTGTAGTAATTTCGTTATGGCAGAAATGCATGTTTTTTTCCCTGCAGCGTTACCGCAAATATGCTTATATTTTTAATCTAATTAATGTCTGATGATTCATATCATTTCTTTTAATTCGCTTCGGCTTCCTTCGTTTAACATTAAATAATAAAGCAGATATGGCGAGGATGCATTCAAAACATGATTTTTATATCAGATATTAGAACGAAAAGCTCTAGCACTCGTCAGAAATATTTTTATTAGTTATAGTAATGGCATGTTTCCATTAATTATTATAATAACAAGATAAAATAATATTTCGTTATAAATTCCCTAGTTTCAAAGATTTTACCTCAAAAGTCTCACAATAATTTTTCAAAAGAAATACAAAATTTGAATTAGTGCTAAATTGAAACAGTAGTGATAGGCTTTAAATACAAAATGCAGGCGTTAAATAATAATTAATGATAGTTATATAAATATTGAATTCTTGATTTATGTAATATCGAAAAAAAACAATCATTATGAATCAATTGGATTAAAAACAACAAAACATATTTGGTAAAGCTGTAGGGATGTGTAAAGAAAACAAAACATCTGTTTGTATACAATATTATATTTAAGGTAAGTAAAGTAATTGAAAAAATTCGAATTGTGCTAACCGAGGTAAGTCGGCAGGCATAAGTATGCGCCTTTGATGTATTTAATTCTCTCTATTTTATAAGATCAATGTTTTTTTCTATGTTTTATTTACTGCATTCTTCCTTACATTTAAAGTAGATTTACTACAAAAAAACCACCGAGACCCGCACATCTGTGTTTTACATATTTCGAAGACGGCAGTGAAATGCATAAGTCGTCTACTACCGCATGCACACTTTTAGGCTCTATTTTATGCTGTAGGTACAAAGAAAGTGTCGCTGTCGTAACATGGTCAGAAAAAAAAAAACTGAAAAAACGCATAATTAAACCTAAATGTATACAGTCTAATATAACAAAAAACCAATTTAGCACCTTAAACCAAACTCAAAAAAAAAAACACCCCTCAAAAGGGGAAAATAGTAATAACTCTGAACAGAGTGAATGAAATTAGTTCTCGTTTTTTTTTATAGAATGCCCATAATCAGTGTTTACTTACATAATTTTTTTGAACGTGATAGTTTAAGTAATTCTTGAGAAAAAAAAGATTGATTTTTCAACCCTTATGCTAATATCTCGAATGAGGTGGCATCGATTGAGCTAATTTTTGGCATTTACAGTGTGTGTGACAGTAGTATTCATTTGCTTTAATTCCAGTCCAATAGCTTTAGGGGCACTTTTCAATGGCTTATGGGAGCAGAGCCTTTAAACACTTGTTTTAAAATATTCGTGTTAAGATTTCAATACGTTGATAATGATGAATCAAATGTCTCTTAGACATACTACTTTACTTAGCTTAGCGCATAAAAGTTTATTTTTTTTCGTTGGCATTGATAAAGGCGTTATCGCACCTTACACTTCACCTAAATAAAAGAATTGAAGAAAAAAAAATTAATAATAAATGAGATATACCTGAGGTTTGTAAGAGAACGAGCGTTTTGATTAGTAACAAGTACGTATAATACAAAATTTACATAGCTTAGAAAATAATAATCATAATTGATATAAGAACAAATAAAGAATAATGTAATAAATGCATAAGGTTCATTTCAGTTTCGTTGTAGTGTAGTAAACACACGCTTTAAGGTCTGACTAGTGCTGTGCATTTTAACCGGATAACTGGCATCATTATAACCGGTTAACCGGTCAGGGCGGTTGATCGGTCATGACGGTAAACCGGTCGCGATGGTTAATTGAACCTACTATCGGCGGTTAACCGGCCACGGTGATTAATCAGTCGGGATGGTGGCGGTGACCGGTTAATTCGATTGAGTCAAAAATATAGTGGACATGTTTTACAACTGATAACTGTAATTGCCGATAGCGCTCCAAATCACAATGTTTCTACAAGAATGAATTCAGTTCAAACTTGAATTAAATACATCGTATATTTTAGAGATGTAGAGACTTGCCTGAGTAAGTACGGCATCGTGCAAGTTGTAAGTGTGTAACATACATATTGCTGTGTACTGATTGAATTAAATGAAAAATGCAAAACTGATTTTTAAAATGAAAAATAAAAATAAAATTAGATACGGATAAAATTTTAATGAACGCAAAAGAACTATTAATCTCAGAGTTACCCTCGCGAATTAAAACTTGAATCTAACCACGAAAAGTAAATTGTGAGTGAATGAAATCAGACTTTCTTAATTACCTGAAAAATTGAAAAGGTTTAAAATAAAATAAAAGAACAGAATTTTTAACCCAAAGATGCTAATTAACAAACAATTTTTATTTTTTAAAATGGGTTAAATTACAACATTTGCAGAAAAAAAACCGTGAACTGAAGGTTCCGGCCTAAATTAAAAACTGCACTTGATTCTAAATTACAATAGGATAATGCTATTTCCTATGCAAAGCAAAAGATTGTTGTTACGAAGTAATCCTAAATTATACCAATATCAATCCACGTGATTTCAATTAAAACAACTAAATAAGCGGTGACAATTTCTAGTAAATAACAAAGAATGAAAAAACTAAATACCAAGCACATGTTACCTGTGCGCATCCCAACTTCCAGGTGGGAGACACACTTGATTCTACGCACGTTGCTGGACGGCCAATTGCCTACAAATGCCAGGACAGCATGTACCCGAAATTATCTTCACTGAAAAGGTGAAAATCTCCATACCGAATAGAGACCAGGCACGTAGTGAAATCACTGCTAACGAAAACTGGTACACGGATGGATCCAAATCCAGCCAGGGGACAGGAGCCGGTATTTGTGGGCCCAGTCCTAATCAAAAGGATAGTTCATAAGCCGGGGAAGCATACAACGGTCTTCCAGGCAGAGGTATTCGCCCTTGCAGCCTGTGCAGAAATGATTGCAAAAAGGGGCTACATGAGAGGAAAATTAATATAATGACTGACAGCCAGCTGTCATTAAGGCAGTCTCAAACCCTGTAACTAGGTCAAAACTAGTTAGGGACTGCAAACAATCCCTCAATGCACTGGCACGAGACTACACGGTGTCTCTGATTTGGGTGCCGGGACATGAGGATATAAAGGGCAACGTAATAGCCGATGAACTAGTCAAGGAGGGCTCTAAGAGACACTTCATGGGTCCAAAGCCCCGCTGTGGGATTACTAAAGATTCCGCAGAAAGGAGATCTGGACCTGGTTAGATAAAGAAAGTACAAGAAATGGAGGTCGACTGAAGGTCAACTCCATACCAAAAACGCTGATAGGGGATGGGAATGGTAGTTTCTCTGATAACCTACTCAAGCGCAGTAAGAAAGAAAGTTAAATACCATTACTGGTTGGTAACTGGACACTGGTCCTCTGAAAAAAGCATCTATACAACACAGGCCGTGTAAGCGAACCGTGGTGTAGAAGATGCGAACTACAGGAGGAAACGAGTTTACATGTAATCTGCACATGTGAGGAACTGAAGGTACTCAGGCAGAAATATTTCGGGAGAGGTCTATGGAGCCTTCGAAGATCCCCAAGTTTCCAACTGGGCAAGATACTGGGCTTTATAGAGCACACCAAGCTGCTCGAGTGAAAATAAGAGAATTCAAATAGGAATGGTACAATGAAAGCAGCTCAAGCTCAGTGCCCGGACATCAATGCCGCAACCCTACTTGAATAATGAATGATGAATGAATGCATGAATGAGCACAATGCTTCTACTCACGCCAAACGATGGATGTGATAAAATAAAAATTAATCAGCAAAATCGGAAACGGAAAAATTAACTATTTAAACTATAATGAGAAAATTACAACTAAAATATATCTTCCTGCACAAAAATTATAAATGATCTTATATCTACAACGTGTACACGTCAATATATTAACAATTATTACTAAATGAAATTCCTGATGACAAAACAAAATCAATTAAGCGAAAATTAGAATATCAAAATGGGAATTACAAAATGGCATCAATAATATACAAAAATCACGTATACCTCACGTTAACAGACGAGCCAAGGGGAATCCCTGACAAAACTCTACAACGCAACAGCATTACAATTCACCGACAAAATCTAGTAGAACCCGCGTTAAATCCAACTAGCAAAGGGATAAGAAATTGTACACAACAATTATTTTAATCACAAAACTATAGGAAATAAAAACAACCACCGTAATTAAAACTTTAAAATAAGTTTTATAGAAGTACACTATTTTAAAGGTATCACTAATAATCCTCCGTCCACTCTTATAATATCTGTATTTATTAATCCAGGCGATTTCGTTGCCATTTAAGCGTAAATTATAGATAAATATAACCTCATTGGCAAATATTCAAATAAATATCCAGGAAAAAAGCATTAATCGTGAATTTTTATATGTATTCGTAAACTATTGATTTGATAATTTCACAAAATGTCCATATAATAAAATAATTTGCCTTGATCGATCTAAAAATTGTAGTTTCTGTATTTATAATAATTTATATTAAACCTCTCTGCGACTTATATTGGTTCCATTTCACTTTATTCATCATCACTTAAAAAAAAGCAATAAAAAGATTAGTATATACCACAATTACTTAACGATTTCGTCTAGTTTCACACGCTTTACCAAATTCATATTTGAATGTTTGCCGATATCCCCACTTTCACTGGGATGTGATCTAGCGGTCGGCCATATTGCCTAGCGAAAATATTTTTCGCTAGAAAAGATGGCGACCGCTGGCTCTAGCGGCCGCATTCAGGACGCCGCTCGATCTAGCGGAGCTCAGCGCTGGCAGCGCCGTAACTCCCTGAACGCACGCGATGTGTATTACCCGTAAGTATAATTTGCGCACAGGTGTTGTAGGTATTGGGTAGTAACCTATGTACTAACCTTCTTTTTTATTTCTCTTTTTTCTTTTTATTTACGTGTAGGTAAGAACACTTACTGCCTTATATTTGACGTGTTAAAATATATTATTTGTCTATTAATATACGCATAATTTAAGAAGAGAGGATACAAAAAAATATTCCAGTTATTTTTTTTTTCTAATTTTATGACCGTGTTGAGTGATATTTTTGTAATTTATGGAGTACATCTACTATAAATATTATATGGCATTCCGTCAATAACTGTTTAACCGACAAGACATGGAAGTGCAAAGTAAATAATTTAGGCATAGAGTTTTTAGACAATGAAAATCACGCCGCTAAGCGATAACGAACAAATAGTACCGCAGATAATTATAGTAGCCTACATAAATGATTACTTACGAGTACGTACCTTCTCACATGGTTGGGTAAGGTACTCGCTGATTATTAACGGAATACATTTTTATTTACTTGCGAGGTGTCGAATACATTTATAGCGTATGGATTTTGTATCAGTCAGTAAGTTGTACTTCAAACTACTTATCTCTAAGTAACTATTTAAATATTGGAAGAGAAATGTGTTTGTGATACACTGTTTTATAACTAGCTATAAACCTATAACAATTCGTATTAAAAAAAAAAACAAATGAAGTCAGAAAATATTGCTAATAAAAAAATAACACCTAAGAAAAGTGGCCTTTTTATAGTAATGAACCCCAAGTGTAACCTATAAGGTCTTACAAAACGATTACGAGAACGGACCGGGAGAACCGGATAGTAGGTTCGGAGAGCGGATCCGGATCTCAATTTTATCAGATACCAACAGCACTAGTATAATATACAGCTCGGAACTCAACCTTTCTTGCATAAAAACGCAGTGCAGTTTTAAATAAAGAGAAGTAGGAAATAATACGTCTATGTATAATAAACATTAGTTCTATTTCCTAATTGAATACGTACATCTAAATTGGTATAATAAGTTTGTCATGAATTTTAGAATGTTTCCGTTTGGTCAACCAAAACGCCGTTTGGGATTTATATCTCCACCTTCGCCGTACTGGCCGGAATTGTCGCACTATAGTTGTTCAAACATTTGTCCAGTTCTATTAAAACCGATCATAACAGCACGACCCATTTCTTGGCTAAATTCCTGGCCCATAACTACCTTTTTTAAACACCACTATGCTTTCCAAACCTTCAACTACGATAGATTGCAGGCACGCCAAGCATTAGGTAGGTCCCATGATCTCCCGGATTATAAGTGGATGTTGGTATTCCGCCTGGGTAAGCCAATATATTTCGAGTTTTTAAATACGTAATTACTCCTTCTATAAGAGCGGTTGTATGTTGCTCTTCAGTATTATATGCCTTAGTCCAGAGTGGTGCCAAATTGGCTGGCGTAAAATATCTTCTTTGTGTCAGCAGCTCTAGATCCAAATCATACCAGATTCCGTCTTCTACATGCCATAGTAAATGATTTATTGTTTTTTTAAGTCGTTGCTTGTCGATTCCAGAAACAATTGCTTTTTTGTTTTATCAAATATCCATAGAATTGGGCAATCATTTGAATAAGCGCCATATAGAAATGCGTTTAGGTCGACTGCTGCTACTCTGGATGTATTGATGAAACTCAAATTGGCATTTTCTCCTCCCAAATTGTCAAAAAGCCACCTAAAATTAATATCCTTTAAAACCAATAGTCGCTCTAAAAAGAAACTGTGAAGGCAAAGTAGGCATTCTGAGTTTAGGCAGCGTATGTGATGCTATGATAAACCGTTATAGATACAGGACCGTTATAAATTATAGGGAAAATAATACCGCTTACATTCATGACGCATAACCGGTATAACAGAAACCAGTCTAACGGTTAAACCGATCAATAGATACGCGTCCGAAAAAAGTCGTGCTCATTTTGGCACCTCAAAAAACGGCGTGCGAAGGAGGAGGAATGCAATTGATCGAGCAAAATAAGTGTGCATATTAGCTTTCTGTTCATACTTAAAAGCAAAAGAACGAGCTGCTCATATGCAGACTGGCCCACGCTGTAAATCTGTTTCGAATAACACACCATACCACGACCCTTTCATATCTATTTGTGATCCCTCTCCAGAGGCATCCTAACTTGCCTTCCTAATTAAATCTATTATCTTTCAGGACGGCTTCTTTGCGTGGGGTTCTCTACGTCCAATGCTAGAAACTTTGTCTTAGCCAGACCTTATCTTAAGTAACGTTAGGCCTCTGCTCTTGCTCTTTTGCTTCTCCCTGTTCTGGGAGTCCCTGGAGTGGTGGAATATAACAATATACAACGACTTCTTGGACTTATTATATATCCATTTGAGAATTTTTAATCGATTTAATAATGCCGAAGGGCTGGAGCTTCAACCAATGGCCTTGACGAACCTCATCTGGCCAGATCATCTGCCGCCTCATTTTCCTTTACGCTGATGTGGCCAATGTTAATTTGGGGTTATTTAGGGTGCTTGCGAAATCCCAAATCAGTTTAGAGTCACATTTGCCGAACTGGTCGCTTTACCTATCCGTCCACTTTCTACGTCTCGACACAGTGATGAATTGCATCACTTCAGACTGGAACCCGTCGGCTCTCGAAGCTTATCGAAAAGCCTTCTGCCGCTTCCATATATTCCGCTCGTACGCCAAATCAGTTCTTGAAGGCCTTGTGTACACTTCTGTCTGCTCTACTAGACTGTTTTATCCCAGTCTTCTTATCTGGTGTTAAACTGTGATATCTTCTATATAGGTGAAGTCTGAACCATGGAACGCTGCATCCCCATGAGCATAGGGGTGTTTCCTTAAGTTCATTACTAGTTTTGATGTCACACCGTGCGATGCTTATCGGTGCTTCATTGTGCAAGTATTGTACTGCACTCGAACAGTTCCTTGTTGAAATTGTACGAAGGTTAGAATTACTCCACTCGGCGTATGCGGTAGTGGTTGACCTGATCCGCCCTTGCGCCGTGGTGTCTATCCGCGTCCCTGCGCAGTTTGGCCACTACTACTCTATTCCTATGAATAATGTCTAATTACCTTTGTGATATCACAATAATTTGGGACTAAAAAAATAAGATTTGGCTGGGATTGTTGACCATTAGTAGTGGTCATATTTCTGCCTGCACGGTTCATGGTCATTTTTTTGGACATACTCTACCAGAATTCTGAAAATATCCCTTATTATTCGAAGAAATTTTTCTAGCATGATGTTTAATGCTCAATTATCTAAATGCACAAGTTGCAAAGAAGAGTGAACCGATTTCTTGTCGGCACGTCACACATATGATCCAGTTGATTTCTATATGGGGTCATATTAAATTACCGTTTTGAGACACATTAAACAGAGAAAGTTAGTGGCCGAACTATTCTAGCGTTGATGGATTTTGTGAACGTCTCAAGTATGTCGAACTGGTTAAAATATATGTTAGGTTTTCCAACAGTAGTATTAAATCGTCCTTTAAAAATAACGTACTATCAGACAAAGCTAAACTTGGAGGATTGCTAAGAAACTTACACTGTATTTATAAAGAAAAAGTACAATTATCCAAACCTTAAACTTAGAGACTACCACGAAGCATCTATTCCCTACTCTAAATACAGTGGTTCTTAATAATCTCTCCCCCTACGATGAAAAATAGTAAAAGATGGTGTGTGTAAACATAAAATCTTCTATATATGCTCTCTAAGAAAGTTTACACCTTGCGCAAATCGACAGAAGCCGAACTGTCTTAAGACATCCAGAGACCGTAGTTTTGATATTCTTTTCGCCATAAGGGGCGACAAATAAAACCCGCACTGTACTGTGTAGATTTCATAACAATTGATATCTCCGTCCTCTGACTAAATAAATTCCCTATGATGTTAATAATAACAACAAAAGTATAATAAATCGGTCAGCTATCAATTATAGGTTTGCGCTAGATGTGGGG
>RXPK01000157.1:3321861-3614728 GCA_004143645.1 Protaetia brevitarsis
AAGAAGAAAAAAGGAAAGGAAAATAGCAGGCATAGTACGCATTAAGGTAAACATGTAGAGAAAAGTTTTACGGAGTATATTATGAGAAGATAGTAATTGTGCGAATTCAGTGCGAATCTTTTCTTATTAAACAAACAGCTCAAATCTGATTTCTAGGGCATTATATTGTTACGCGCGCCTGTTTGAATTAGATTTCTAACTACACCAGTAGATGGCGTAATCTGTAAAGAATGTAGATCGTCTTAGATAATTAAATTGCTTACAGAGGGTGCTACTACTAGTAGCACCATCGTTACTGAATGGAAATTTATAGTGCAAATATACCAACGTACTGTGTACTTAAAAAAAAAACAATCGGCTAGGCAGCCGGCCGCTACCTTTAAATGTAGTGAAATCCAAACAGAGGCATTGCGTCTGTACATAATTTAGTCTTTCACATCTGTTATTTGCTGTTCTTAATAAGAAATAACTCAATATTTGATAAGAATAACGTTAATATTTTTCTCAACTTTCTGAAGCTGCGTACACATTTGAATGAATGCATTCGCATGACCGCGTCGCACAGTGGGCTGAAATAAAAAAAATATGGACTTAGGGAAAACTAATTATTTATAATTAGTTTTCTATCCTGAACTTTTTTTTATACTAAATATTTAAAGAGTTATAGCGCAAAACTTTTGTAAATATTTAGTTAACTTACGCAATCAATTATTTTTGTCTTTATGAAAAAATTGATGGTGTATCCATGTTCTACCCTTTAAAACAATCGTTTTATGCCATATAGACATTTATTTTAA
This sequence comes from Protaetia brevitarsis, assembly GCA_004143645.1. Classification (NCBI taxonomy): domain Eukaryota; kingdom Metazoa; phylum Arthropoda; class Insecta; order Coleoptera; family Scarabaeidae; genus Protaetia; species Protaetia brevitarsis. Next base: position 3,322,659 of record RXPK01000157.1, read on the forward strand.
AAAAAAACTCACTTTCCCAAAATATAATTTAGTAGATAGTATACAGTATATGACTAGCTTTAACATAAACTATGTACCACGCTTTGATTTTTCTCGAAAATCGGACAAATTAACATTTGAACTTAAAAACTACAATACTTTATCCCATAAGGTAAGACATCGAAGAAAAATAGCTTTATATTTACCAGCATACCGGATGAAAAGTTAGAAGCTGAAGATTACATGCTGGGCGACTGCAAATGGAAAGGGCTTCAGTTGTATGCATACCTGCGCCCGAGGCCGCAGCACATATTTATTAAAGTTCCACCAATCGTCATAGCTCATTGTCAGCCGTAGTAAAATGAGCGTGATATTCTTTTTCTCGATAGAGATCGTTCTTATATATTCTAAGCGAGTTATTTTAACACGATTTCGAAGTTTATAAAAGTAATATTAAATCCAACATTTTTATTATATAAAATTATCGACTGCGATCAAACCTTACAACCCGTTATAAAATTTTAGGATCGTACCCTAATACCCAGCAACGCCCTGTAAAAAAAATGAACGAAACGAATCGAAGGCCGGCTAAACTGGAAGCAAATTACGCATGGCTAGCGAATCGTTTCTCTCACGTCGCAGTACACGGAGTGGGGGCTATGTTGAATTGATTTAAATTGAAAAGATCGATGTAGGGATAGCATTTTGTAGTAGTTAGACAAGGGTAGAGAATAGTGGTGAATATAGCATGCGGATTGAAGATGGTATATCGAAGCGTATATCTGACATACAACTGCCCAGCAGAATAGCATGTGTATTTCCTTTTTTACTGTATCACTACTCGTACTGACATCGTCAAGTCGCAACGTTTTACAATATAAATTACTTTTAATTATCCCAAGCCAAAATTTCAGGAAACTATTAATTAGTTACACCATCATGGTTGCAAAATCAAAGTATCAAGTATTTCTTTTATTCACACATCCTCTTTTTCTTTAATAATTATAAAAAAATATCCCCAACTTACTTCCTAAGATCCCATGTATGTTATTGATTCCAAATAGACATTATGTTTCTCTATATGTTCTTTTTTCATAATAACTAAGAATAATATTTCACAGGTAATTGTGTTTGTCTAAACCCATTCCTAATATTTACGAGAGAAAATCAATTACAAAACTAATCTTAGCATAAAATTAAGTATTTGTTAGGACTTCTAATGAATAAATTAGGCATGATACTATTTACATTTTTTTGTATTACAACCGTTGTATTATATCTTTTCCTAATATAACAAAATTCTATCTAAATTAATTTATACAGAGTTTTCTACGAAAGCGGCTAGTTAGAAGTTATGCTGCTTAACGAAATTTCTTTTTTTTTTTTGGGTTTTTAAAATTTGGGGTTTGCAACAACTTGGCACTTTCTTTCTAAAATATTTCCACATTTTTTGGATTTCCGGTTAACCGGAAGTCGCCATAAGATTTGTTATTTTAAATGGAACATCCTGTATATTATTATATTTTTGAATTCACCATAAAATTCCATGGCGATTACTGCTAGGGCTTTCTATACTTATCTTCAATTGTTTAAGATATTACGATTTTTGTTAAAATTTTGACATTTACATCGTTGTATGTAATTGATTAATTTTCATTTGGTTTAAGTGTCAGAAGTCTCTTACTTTAACATTAACAAATACTAACATTGTTTTACCAAAATGTAGTAAAAAATTCAGTAGCATTATACAGGGTGTTTAAAAATTAGTGTCATATTAAAGAATTTTGAAAGTTGCAAAACTTATTTTTTTCAAATAGAACAGCCTGTATATTTTTGTATGTTTTGGATGTAGAATTAAATTTTACATCGATTTGCTGGAACATTCCCTATACCCATCTTCAGTAGTTTTCTTTTAAATTACTTGTTTTGTTTATTGCTGCCTTCAAACGATCGAATAGTTTCTATCTGGTGGGCTATGACTTTGACGTAACAACAATTTATTATTATTAGTAAATATTATTGTTATAATCTTTGTTTGTTACATGTCGTGTGTGCTCAGATGAATGTATATTATTGTCGGTAAACCGGAGCCTAACTAGCCACTTCCGTGGAAAACCCGGTATATTTAGCGAAATACGAACTCATAAAATATATTACTAGGATGAAAATAACAATGTTAAAATTATTTCAGAATACATTCTCGGAAAAAAAACGCTTGCACAGTTCATAGATGGTCTATACCTTTCTCTCTTTATAATATCTCTCTCTAAACCTGATGCAAGACTTTTGTCTTATATAATACATATTCTTACCTACTTGGTTATTTATTGGCCACGGATCTATATGGATCTATATCAATTTATTGCTAATATATTCGCAGTATATAATATAATATGCTTGTTGCATAATACAACAGCAAAAAATCTTAAGCACACGTGTTGTTTCTGACACCCCTCATCAGAGTCCTTGTGATCTACTGTATTTGATCTGGGTGCGATATATATTTTGATAACAGTCTACCTTAAGTAAATGTTTGAATGGCCGGAAACATTCGTATGTCGGAAATCCAGAACGATATGGGTTTTTTTCGGGAAATCTTATACTTCATACATTATAAATTGGCAGTGAGCAGCATTTTTTAGTTGAGTATATTGAAGCTAATATATGTGTAATATACAATGTGCTCCATTAAGTCTGCAATAAATGGGAGTTTTCTTTATTAGTTGCGCAATTTTAAAATAAATACTACCAAACGTTGGTGAATACTTGAAATCTAGACTGGACACATTTGAACTGTTTTAAAGTGAATTAACTTACAAGGCAGACCAAGCAAATGAAAATCGTTTAAAAGTAAAGTATCCTCATTTCGAATAATATAACAAAATGTTATTAAAATAAGTTGTTTAGAATTAATAAATGAACCCAAATATAAAGTCACGGCCGCCTATTTAAAAAAAATGTATTAACCCGTGTATAATAATCATTTTTTTTCTTTAATATTTAACATTATTACTTATTTAAATAAGTACAAGAAGATCTCCTTTTAACATTTTCTTTCATATTCCATAAAATTTGTAAAATATATTTAAAAATACTTTTTCATAAAGGATCACAAAAACTTAATGTCTGTTGCAACAATATGTAACTCAACGTTAAGATTTTAATAATATTAATTTTGATAAGGTAAATATTTTACAATAATAATATGAATATTCAAAAACTCTGTTTCAAAGTACAAATTTTTTGTTTCAAATTCACGATAAGGTACTAGAAATAAGGCTGAACAAATAGAATAGAACTACCCACGCGACTCTAAATATCAAATTGAGGTTTAATTTTATCCGTCATTTTTAATTTTGTTGTGAGAATTCCCAAGAATACTCTTGGTCAATTGTAGATCATGGAAAAAAAAATGTAAAAAATAGTAAGTTATCGATTTAGTGGAAGAAAATATTATTTCCCTTCACTTGAGACCACTGTGTATTGTCGAGATTCGCTAGAGAATAAATAACTTTCAAATGAGCAAGTAGTAGCACGTAAAAATTTTATGTTTTTATAGACACTTCAAGCTATCTTTGTTAATTTTTGCAAAGCGGGGACTTGCGGGTTTTTTTAAATGTCTCACTAAAACCAAAATTGATTATGTCGACAAATAACGAGAGAAATAACTAATAATATTTTTTTTTGGGTAGATAATATAATGTATTTTCAAAGCTTGTAAACCGCAGAGGAGTTTTTCTATTTTTCCTCTCTAAAAAGTAACTCTAAGGAACCTATTTTTTTTTACATTTTTTCCAAGATCTACAACTAATCAAGAGTCCATTTAGTGGAAACAAATAATTAGTTCCGTTTTCAACTAAATTCGGACCACTGTGCAATGGCGTGGTTTCATCTCAAAACTATAGATGGTAGTCAAATGAAAATCCACATTTTATTATTGACAACAGATATCAATATAGTTTACATTACATTTTGCTGTATTCTTCGAAATGAGGGTATCTTACCCTTAAACGATTATCATATTTCTTGGTCTGCTCTGTAAGCTAATTGACTTTAAGACAGTCTGTCTAAGTGTGTCCAGTCTAGATGTTAAGTATGCACCAACGTTTGGCAGTATTTATTTTACAATAGCGCAACTAATAAAGAAAATTCCCATTTGTTGCACACTTAGTGGACCACATTGTATATCATATGAGAAAGCAAGATATAACCACGCCAGTGGCGTAAATAGCATCCGCAAAACTCTAAAAGAGGCTAGGCATAGTCAAGAAAAGTGTTCCGGTATGACTCAGAAATCAGAATACATACATAATGATACAGGAAAGATTGAAAAATATCTCTCTTGTAGTAATTGAAAACGCAACTGCACAAAATTTCTTCGGAGAACTAATTCGTTGTTTAACTGATACACTCGACGAACTGGTTTATAAATATACATATATTTATACAATTGTATTATATATGTAAAAAAGGACTCACAGAATATAGAAATATGAATGTTTTATTTTTCGGCCAATTATGTTAATAATGATTTTAATAAAGATATACCTGAAGTTTTCAAATTAAATGCGAATATAAGCTTCGCAAATCTTGGATTGTTTATGCAAGTGAAATTACAGTTGACGGAAATATTAACTAAGAATTATTTGCAAACAATTCTCAATTACGCATCGTTAGATATTAGGTATCAAAGAAATGGTATTCCAGATAAATGAGACAAATTGGAAAGGAAAATATTTGCTCCAGGCCTAAAATAGTTATTTGCAAATTAAGTGCGTTAAACCTATCACGCATGAGATTTGCACAATATTTTTAGTACGAATAGCAAACACTTTTAACAATAAAATATTAATATGTTATGATTTATTACGATTAATTCTGCTCTACTTATATACTGTCAAACATAGTGGTCAAATATGTATATTGCAACGTTTGACAGCTTAGTTACTTTATTCTTTAAAAGTCACCCGGAAGACATCTGTTTTTTTTTAGCACGTACTAATTTCATTTTACCTATTAGTGCATAAAATACTGGTTTTGCTCGCTTTTGAGTGCATGAAGTTGCCTATTATGTAGGTATGAGCACAAAACAATATTGCGATCGAATCAAGAAATCAATTAATGGGCAAGTGTTTCTGCCTATGAATAAGAATAACATCCTCACAAGTGTTCCAAGTGACCAATTTCTTAGTGCAGCAGCAATTAACCACAACCTATCTACGATCAAATACAATTTATCCACGTTAAACCAACACGTGGGATCCAGATCAGGATACGGATCTCCTTTTCCTGCGGATATCCGCAGATGCGGACGTGACAGAACAGTATATAGTACCAACTGATAACTATTGATAACTGCCGATAAGTATCGATAGTTGACTACCGATAACTTTCGTCTAAATAGGTTTCATGTGATTTGTTGAAATAAATATTAATAAAACCTACATATATAAAGGCCGAAAAAATTCATAGTTAAATACATTACAATGAATATACGATAATGTTTATATGTTTTTATTTTATTTAACATTATTGTTTTAAATGTTTTTTTTTTTCTGGGTATACGGTAATTAGGAATATCCATTAATTTTGCAGGACAGTGAGGCAGAATACTAAATAAATAAATAAATATATAAAAGAAGAAGATTCCTCAAGCAAGTTTCATTTAACGTTAACTTTGTAATCTTGCTAAGTATATACGGTATATATTAAGGCGAATTCTACTTAGGCAACAATAAGCGACATGTAGCCGGTTCATGTTTTCTAGTGTCGTCTGTTATGTTGTACAGGTGTACAGCAGGAATTTGAGTTTGAAACCTGCAGAGTAGTGATGGCCGACTATGATCTACTTAAAGAAAATATATTCAGTCTTATAGCACTTTTAGTATACAGGGTGTCGATATCAACTTTCTTATTTTAAATGGAATGGTACAATTTTTATGGGTTCGGTGTATTACTCGCTTCATTTGTGATGAGTTTATATTAATGTTTCCTATTCCTAAAGCTAATCCTTTTTGAGATATTTGCAATTTTATCAATATTTTGACTTTTTCCAATAAAATTAAATATCTCGTAGGCTATTAGATATTAAATATTCTACTGATGTGGATGCAAGTTCACGGTCGTAGGTATTGACTACGACAGCGATAACTACAATATCGCATACAGGGTGTTCAGAAACTTATGTCCAATATAGATATCTTTAAAGTAAAAAAAAACTTTGTTCTTTCAAAGGGAACGTGGTATTTTTCAGTGCTGCATTGCGCAAAATTCTAGATCGATTAGTATTAAGGTATAGTGTACGTATTTCTGATAGTTTCTGAAATATTCACACTTATTTCATAAAACCGGCAGAAATATGCCAAAGTTATTACGACTGTAAAGCGAGTTTTTCGAAACACGCTGTATAGCTAGCATACCTTAAAATTTTTTCAAATAAATTGGCAAAAAAATAAATCCAAAACTTTCAAATTAAATATTCTACTCAATAACTGAAAAGTTTGTTTTATTTTTAGTATTTCCGCCTTAGATAATAATCTCAAATGATTGTAATAATTTCCGAGTTCCCGAAGCCACATGATGCATAAGACCTCTGTCATATTGAAATTGTATTGGCTAGAATAAGTAGTTTATACACTGGAAAGGGATAGTATGAATTAGTGTTGTAAATATTCGAATGATTTCAATAATCGGAATACTTGAATCGGAAGGTCATGATATTCGGAATAATATTCCGATTCTATATTCGACCACACATACTCATATAAGTTGCACGTATTCAGGATGATTCCAAGTGGATTTCAATAAACGCGGTGGAATACGGGATTCTATTTCGTGTTTATTTTATACTCTATTAAAGTTATCTACAACAAAAGTTGACTATTTTTTCTTAACAAAAACTCTTCTTAATCAAAAAATATATTGAGTGTGTGATTTAAATGTGCACAGTGTATATGAGCAACAAACATCGCTTGTCAGTTCAGATAATAGATTTCGGATGATCGAGTGAAAACTGGAAAGTTAAGTTCCAAAATCACATAATTTATACGAATGCGTATATGGACACGTACCCAAAAGTTTCGGTAAATTCATTTGATATAAAATCGTTGTACAAATTTTATAGGTTTGGAATCATTCGGGTCGGAATCATCCGATTCGAAATCATCCGATTCAGAATCATCCGATTCGAAATCATCCGATTCCGAATCGGTTTCTAAGAATTGTAATCATCCGAATACTTCAATAATCGGAATGTACAAATATTTTAATTCGGATACTCACAACATAATATGAATTTATATAAATATAGTAATAAAGATAATTTCTGGTAAAAGTAGAATACAGATCGCGCCTACCCGATAAACTGGAAATGAAAGACTCAGTGGCGTAACCATTTTTAATCAGCATTCGGTGGGTTTTAAAAATATTTATATTCACTTTCTTTTAAAATTGTCGTAGGGTAGGAGAGAGCTTTTTTTTTTGAATAGGGAGTAAAATGAAAGGTGAGAATATATAGCTAAAGGGCGCTATATTCAGTTTTACTTTTTTTAAGCTGTTTTATTACGGTGAGTTGGGTCACATTCTCGACGAAAATTTTGTAAATGTGCGTCAAAATATGACGCCTCTTTCTAGGTGCCTGAATAGTATTTTAATGTGCTTTAGTTAGTTTACATCATCGCGATCGCTATAATTTTCTTAAGTAGGGGTAAAAAACCATAGAATTTATTTTTGCAAGAAGAAAAATGATGTTGATTGGAACTTAATTGTTAATGTCTGTCCTTTTAGTAGTTGAAACGGTTGAAACTTTGCAGAGGTCATTTCTTTGGCAAAGAACAAGTTTCGTACAGGTTTTTAATTATATATCTTCAGAAACATCCCTTAATGGTATATTATTTATTTGTAGTTTGTATTTTATTTAATCTAACAAGAGCTTTTGACACAGTTAGATGCTCATATATGTCCGAAAAGTCGAACAAATTAGGTATTCCTGCTATTTTAAATCAATGGGTGGTCTCTTTTTTGAGCGATAGAGAGATAATCGTAAAACATAACAATGTAAAGTCTGAACCATACTCGGTCAATGTAGGTATACCGCAAGGTACTGTAATGGGCCCTTTGATTTTTTTACTATTTATTAATGATCTCCCACATTATATCTCTGAAGGGAATTTTTTTTTGTATGCCGACACTGCTTTCATTGTCGTGAGTAGTGACAAGTTTGATATTTTGAAAAAAGTTGATACAGTTTTGAGTGAATTTGAGAGATGGTGTTCTGCTAATAAATTAATCATAAATCATGGAAAAACGGTCTTTGTTGAATTTTTTAATAAATATAGATATTCCTCTGAATTTAATTTTTCTTTTAATGACGAAAAAATAATATCCTCGTCAACTTGTAAATTTTTAGGTATTATTTTGGATAGTAATTTAGCGTGAAATGATCAAATAGAGAGCATTTGCGTTAGGCTTCAAAAAGCCTATTACGTTATTAGTTCACTCAAATATATCTTGGATATGAAGTCATTAATTGATATTTATTACGCATTTGTGTATTCTGCTTTGACTTATGGGATTATTGTTTCGGGCCAGGCGGGTACAATAAGTCGTGTGTTTGTCATGCAAAAACGAATCTTACGACTGCTGTTTGATTTACCTTTTAATAGTTCGTGCAGAACAACTTTTAGAATACATGGGATTTTGACCGTAACTTCTATCTATATCTATAAACTTTTGATTCACTTGCATATCAATATTGGAATGTTATCGACTTTTGCTAGCGTCCATGGGCACTGCACCCGACATAGGAATGATATTGTTTTAAACAGATATTGCCACTCTGTCTATAGAAAATCGCCAATGTTTGTAGGTTCATATCTGTACAACAAGTTAAAACCTGATATCAGAAACTTGACCTTAAATGAATTTAAACGAAAATTAAAATTTATGTTAATTGAGAGATGTTTTTATGATCTGAATGAATTTGAAACCTATTTGAATAACATCTAGATATTGAGTTGTATTTGTGCACGGGAATTTGCTTCGCTTGCGCCTTTTGCGTCGCCATATCATTTTTCTTTACTGCTTGTTAAATTTGTTATATTGTGCGTTGTGTTTTATTATTGTATGTGTTTATATTTACTTTTTTACTTTTTTATTAACATTACGATTATTAAGTATATACTAAATATTTGACGACACATGTTGGTGATTTTTCGGCGAATAAAGTATCTATCTATCTATCTATTTCATTTGTTTTTGTGGAGCAAATTGCAACATTATGACTTATACTAGTTGTGTCAATTTTGTCAATGGAAAAAAATTACATATTCCGGTATTTACGTGCGCTTACATACGGTTCTATCAACTATTCAATAAAAATACATTTCTGCACTTCGAATAGTTGAGAAATTTACTTTGTTACAAATTCACATTTTTTTCTATATATTATCATTAATCTTCAAGTTTTTTTCTCTATTTTTATATTATCCATAAAATGAAATTTGGGTATCATTATTCAGAGAATGATAACTGATGATTACTAATTGATTTCAAAATCTATTTTGTATTAATTTTCGATTGCGGAATATTAAATGACTAAATTCCTTTGTTTGGTATAACAAATGATAATATCTCAAGCTTTATTAATTAAGATAAATACACAGATAAACAGTGTTACAGAAAAATTAAATATACTAATGTATAAATATAGATAAGTAATTTGCAGGGAGAATAATAATATTCAACATTTATTATCATTTAGGAAGTAACAAAAAAGCAAAATTTTAAATGTAGTAGGATTGTTGGGGGTTGTGAAGAATTGTTCGTACGTACTGTAGGTACAAACCGTAAACTACTTTTGGCCACCTCAGATCAACGTCAATTATGTCAATTTATGTTATTCTTAAAAAAAATGCTTGTAACATATTTTTTCAGATGCTATGGTGTTACGCAATAGGTTTTGCAAAAAGCTGCAAACTTGGGTTTTAATATTGGCTTAGGTCCCAACAAGATAAAAAAGTTAGAAATATATCACCTTTTACAAAGTCGGATGTTTAATTTGACTGGACTAAAAATAGTACATTACTATTGCTGAAGTAAGCAGAATTACTGAATTTTTTCTTATAATTAGCTATCCGCTAAAACTCTGTTGAACCAGAACCCCATACCGTTCATGGAAAATTACGGATGCTATTCCAAAATATTGCAAATATTTCTGTTTTAATGAATGCGTGAAGCTACGTCTATTTGCCACGGATACGAAATTACTACACACGTAACAGAAATTATTGAGATAATTTACGTACTGTAATCTTCGTACTCTTTTAGCAATTTCGGTGAACCCAATGAAACAATTTCACTCAAGTTTATAAGTTTCGGAATGCAAAGTGGCCAAAGTATGTTTTTTTCAAAACTTCCAAAATGAAATGTTAGTTTTCACTGTAATAGAGTCAAAGCCAAAAGAACCGTTGCAGCCATGCAGCCCATTGAAAAAAATAACGTATTCAAACAATACGGTATTTGGTTTTATTTACTCAATCGGTAATAATTTTTTCATACGTCTATGGATTTTCCTCTGGTTGATTTTTTTTTGCGTAAAAGTATCAGCTTTACGGATACAACGGAAAACTGGACATTTTCCATCAGTTTCTATTTTTCTGGGGCCACAGAATCGGCTTAAAAATATTTTTGTTCTTGAAGTTTGGACTTTTCCGATCGATATTTTTTGAATTGCTTAACCAACTAAAGATTTGATTATATGTATTTATTCATCATTTGAATGTCTTGCATTTGATACCAAAGAACGACCAACACCGAATACATCCAGCTTTAGATTGGTCTTTTAAATTGGAATGAGTTAAAATAAGTGAAAATTACAATATCTCAAAAATCAAACATAAAAAATTAACCTTGATCTTCAAATTCAAGAAAATCCATAAGAAAAGCCACCGTTTATCAAATGTATTACATTATACACATTTGTAGTGTAAACTAGTGTAATCAATAAAACTGGTGCAGCTTCAGGAATGCCTTAAAGGCAGGAATCCCTGTATTACTACTTGAACTATTAAGGTGATACTATCATTGTGAGGTACACAATAAATAAACGTAATAAAAATTTAAATGGCAGTTAAAAAACATCAAATGTGAATTCTCTCCCGCAAAGTTGTATAAACCCATTACTCAAATTTGATTATTTTCAAAAACAATATCCCTGTATGTAGTTGTCTGCAGCTAATCACATCGAACCTGATCATTTCAGTGCATTTATGTGAAACGCCATCATATTTGCGGATTCCATGAATGAATCGAAAACAATAATTTTATATTTATTGTATTCGTTTAGCAGCGACACTGTCTAGATATCAATATCAAGTTGATGTCTTGCTGAATTAGTGACCTCGATTTTGATACCAGAAATATTGATATTAATAGACTTTTGAGTTCAAGCGTCAGCTTTCTTTTATCAAATAATAAGATTATTTTAATTTTCCAACATTTAACACAAACTGTAAAAAGATTTCCCGGGCGGTTGAGCCGTGGTCTTGTGGAATTACTTCCGTACGTTTCGTTCACAACTGCGGTGAATGTCTTCAGCGGCGAGGTCGAAGTTTCCTTCGTGATGGCTCGTCGTTTAGTGATCCGACGTTATGGGTGATGTTATATATATAGTTGGTGCCTGTGTAACAGGGGTTACGGACGCTTCAGGCGTGACGAACGTTTCCGATTGGTCTTGGTCCGAGTGCGTTCTGTTTGTAACACGAGCACGCAACACCGGGTACCAGATCTTGTTTAAAGTACGTGCTTCTTCTTTCTGGTTGAAGTTATTTCCATGTTTGTGAATTTCTATGGATTCTCGGAATAGCCTTGGGTGGTAGTGGGAGGTGGTGGATAGTACTTTTGTGCCATCAGCCGACCATTACGCTCGCACTCCTTAATCCTGGTGTTGTTAACCGCAGTTGTGAACGAAACGTACGGAAGTAATTCCACAAGACCACGGCTCAACAGCCCAGGGAACTTTTTACAGTAGATACAACACATTTAACACAAAGTTCACGATGGAGAGGGAAACGGGCGGTGGCCTGCCCTTCCTGAACGTGTTAGTCAGCAGGAACAGGGACGAAACGTTTGGCCACAGAGTGTACCGGAAACCTACTCATACGGATCGGTACAAGAACTCCAAACATTCACCGGAACAGGAGAGGGGAGTCATGAAAACCCTAAGAGATCGTGGCGCGCGTATTTGTGAACCTCTGTTTCTCCCCCTGGAGGTAGCGCACCTGGATCGCGGCCTACTGGCGAATGGGTACTCCAAGAAGGAGGTGGAGATGGCTTTTGCATCCATTAAGGAGCACGAGCATAATTGTCGGTTGGGACAGGCTGAGAAGTCGGCCATCGTAGAACACGCCCGACAAACGCCGGCTATAACATTCGGTTTGATGACACAAAAGTACTTAACATTTAATATATCTACTCTAGCCAGAAGCCTTCAGATAGCGATGAATCGCTATTTATGGCTGTCTTGTCATCAGCAAAAAGAATGAAATTAGAGGTGAAATCACAATTTACTACGTCATTTATTGACACGAAACAAAAAAAAAAACAAAATTATTCAAACTATTTCGGTATTTTTTCAAAAATTTTAGAAGAGATAAGAAGTAATTGATATAGGGGAGGGTGGGGGAAGATGGGGCCACGAGGCATGATGGGGACATCGTCTTATCTACAAAACGGCAGTAAGCATCTGTCAAATAATAGCAGTCCTAATATTGACAAGTGCTGTTTTATGTTTGTTCTAATGTAGGAAACTTTACTAGTCGTAATAACAAAGTTATTGCTGTTTGCGCGTGAACTTTGCAATATCCAGAATTTCGTTATTATTTTGATGGTGATTTCAACGGCCAGTATCGAAAGCATAAGTAAATTATTTACAACTACACTTTTTTGTGCTTATTAATTGACATGTATTGCATGTATTTTCTATAGTGCGTTATTTGTTTATTTCAAATATTTAATATGTTATTATAATATAACCAGAAAATGTCCCAAAGAGGCAAGATGGGGCTATTGGTATGGGGCAACATGGGGACATCACTATCTCGCTCTTATATCATAATGCCTATTTCTCATGTTAGTAATAAAGTACAGGTTCAATCAAAGCGTAACAAAGGGAATGACAACAATCCTTACAAGCACTACGTATAAAAATCTGCTACAAGAAAATAGAAGTCTGAAGAATCCCTAAGGCACCTAGAAGTGCTGAGGGAGAGTTAAAGGAAAAAAAAATTACAAAGAAGAAAACAGAAGAGATCAAGAAGCCGAATTTTGTAAGGAAAGTAAAGAGATAGATTTTTAGAAAACGTCAAGGAAATAATGAAGTTCTTCTGTTGAAGAAGATGACGCTCAATGTTGGTATTGTAAGGGGAAGTATTGATACAATGCCATGGATGGCGAGGTTGGGTACATGGAGGCTGTGGGAATAACGTGGATGAGTTCGTCTTCTATTGTCTCAATTATGAAGATAAGTTTAATATTCTTATCGTTATTGTATTTTTCTTATTTTAAGTAGTTTCGCTTTAAAGAGTTTAAACTTTGTTCCTGCATGTTTTTAAGAATATTTTAAGAATCTATTTTTTTTTACCTATTACCTAGATTTATGGTACGACCCATTCTTAACTCACCTGGAACCCCATCTTGCCCCCATGGCGGGGCAAGATGGTGTATTTACACATTTCTTTTCAAAATTTTCTCACAACATCAAGAGTACCCATCGAAAAATTGTAAATTCATCCATCAGCAGATAAATGTATAAAGATTACAACAAGTGTACTTAGAACCTTGTATATCAATTTGCAATCCTGATGCAGTGTTCTAAAGCTTAATGTTCCCATCTTGCCCCCACCTTTCCCTAGGTCGATAATTGCTAACATCCTCGATATCGCCTTTCATGAAAACAGGAGCTATTATTGATAGTTTAAAAGCTGATGCACTAATTTATTAAATTAGTTAAAGGGTAAATCTTAATATTTATTATCGTCTTTAAAATTTTATAATTTATGCCATAAACAATTTTTACTTGATGATTTACTCAAATTGTTAACGATATCTATTATTTCAATAAAAGCAACATTACGGTATGAGAACTGTTCTTCAATAGGGAATTCCTTATCTAAGAAAGCACAGGGTTCAATGTTTCCATTTGGTAATCCATTTATAACGTCTTCGGCAACGTTTGCTAAGTACGTGTTGAACCGTGTAGCATAAAGAGAATTTGACGCAATGATTTAGTGTTAACAATACTCCACAGAGCCCTTTGGTTATTTTTATTCGAATCAAGGTAATTATTACATGCTGAAACTTTAGTTGTTTTTAATTGATATCTATACGTAACATTTCAATATAATCATTAGAAATAAGATTAGGGTACATACTATTAATCTGCGTAAAAAATGATAATTTATTCCCGAAATTTCGTAAAAAAAAGTCATTAAACCAGACTATTTTATTAATTGTAATCAAATCATTGTTGGATAATTTTGTTTTAGTAGGAAAATATATCTTAATAGCCGCTGTTATAGTATCGACAAACATATTTACTCGTTTGTCCAAATTTATTAAGGAAGGAAGTTGATAATTCGTAATTTTTTCAAAATCTTTGAAAGTGAGGACAGTAATGGGCCCAAGATCTTTGAAGTTGATTGGATTTTTTACCTTAGGGATAGGAATCATGATGGCTCCTTCCCAGCAATCAGGGAAACATTTTATATCAAATAATGAGTAAAAGAGGAATGAGAAGTGGAAGTAATACTGTTAATGGTTTTTTTTAGGGTTTTAGAGTGAAACACTTTTTTTAAGTGACCGAATCGATTTAGAGAACAATAATCAAGTAAATGTGTATCTGGAGAATCTAAAATGATGCTTTCAACGAAAAAATTATTAATTTTATTAGGTTTACATAAACAGATAAAAACAGTATTCTTACTAACAGAATTTGCAGCTTTAATAATAAAAAAAAAGCTAGTGCGCCAAAATATTTGAACGCGATGTACACACTCATTAAAAGCATTAACCAGTATTATAATTTTACACAGCAGCGAATAATTATTTACCTGTTTCGTTCATCAGCACATCAAAATTACTTAATGTAGTTGGGACGTCGTTTAACATGCTCTTGTCGACGAATGTCTTCGAATCTTGTTCTAATCGCGCCATTTGAACTGTATGGAGGAGTTCCCCTTGGCAGTAAACTAAGCTATCACATGTTGGTGGTATAGATGCGTAGGAGCATTGTAGATAAGCGAGGATCGCCAAAACAGTAAACGGCACACAAACTGATTTGAACGACATCGTCGTACTAAACTGCAACGAAGAAAAAACATAAACTGAGAAGGTTTAGCGAGCAGCTTTTATTTATATGATATCGTCTATGTGCAACTATCTAGAGAGTTTTAATTGGCTATTAATTTTCGTTAATTTTATATATATGTATGTAAATACCTATTCGATATACGTAAACATATAAACATTTGTGGCTATGCGCAAGATTGGTTTGTTATCGGAATTACGCGAGATTATAATAGAATAGCGAGAAACAGAGTTGTGATTATGAAACGTTCACGAAAGGAACTAAGAAATGAAATATAGTTTTACATTTTTTTATGCAATAAAGTCTGTACTTTCCGTTTTTATCATTTCTTAACCTAAACACAACATAATAATTGCATGCATGTGCGATTAATTTTATATTGACTTTAAAATAGAAATCTTCCAAAAATAAAGTGTGTCTTAGATCTTAGCAATATGTTTACTAAAGATTGGTTGAAAGCTATCACAATTCTGGTTGTAATACTCTGTTGTTTGTTCTTTATACTATCGTAAAGTGAACAGATCACTTAAGTAGGGAAAAGAAATCAAACAAGGTCTAGATTCTCACAAAATTCTTTAATATCACACGACCGGTTTTGCTCTATCCGAGCATCCTCAGGCAAGCTAAAGCATTATCATATAATAAGAGTGCACAACAATTATTAACAAAGTTTGTTTGTTGTTCAGTGCTACTTCTAATGTAAATGTAATAGTGTTATGTAAGGGGCTGATGTAGAGTAGGTACATTAGAAGTACAGCTAAATAATCGAATTAATTTTCTGGATTTAACTATTATTCACTCCTACATTGACAGTAAACTAAATTTTGAGATATACAGGAAACCCACTCACTATCGTATGGTAATTAATCAACAATCTAATTATCCCTTTAACCATAAATATGCTTCCTTCTACAATTACCTCCATAAGACTAGTTAATCTTCCTCTCACTAAAGAATCCTTTAATAAGGAACTAAATATACTAAACGAAATAGTCATAATCAATAATTATAATTCTAATATAATAGAAGTTATTATATAAAATTAATAATAAAAAAAATGGAAAATGCAACTTATTTAAACATTATCACAGATTCTACAGTTGACAAGGGCAAATACTTCATTTCGGTCCCATATATAGGTCTTTTGTCTTACAAAATTGCTAACATCCTTAAACCACATGCCCATGTATCATTCAGAACATTACATCCCTTCCGAAATTAAATTATTAATAATAAAGATAATATAGAGCCATTAAAAAAGAAAAAGGTTTACCTCCTGACATGTAATGATTGCCACTGCACATACGTCCCGACGGACCTTTAGAAATTTCGCAATTAGGATAAAAAAGCATTTACGTAGCGTAAAACCCAATGCTACTGTAGATTCCTTGTTCGGTAAACATTTAAAATAAACTAAACACCACTTTGATATCAATATCATCAAAATATTACATACGGCCGAAAAAGGTACCCACCTCAACAACTTAGAGGCATGGTAACATTGAGGCAACAGTTCACTGGTAGAGATTTTTCATTACGCTCACAATTTTCTAGTCCATCCCCCTTTTCCAAGTTTTACTCGATATATGACCTCCTGCATATATGGTTTTCAAGTATTCTAGTACGTCTTTAGCACAATAGTACTTTAGTTTCGTTTTTCTGTAATAAATAGTACAAGTTTATTGCTATTTTCTGCAATTTTCTACCTTTATTTAAAATTTAGTCTCGATTTTTCCAGAATCATTTTATATCCTGAGTTCGAGCTGGTTACATTTATTTTAAATAATTTTAAAGTGTTGTTCGTTTAAACTTATGTGTTTTATTCCTTATTTAATGTCTGTTCTTTACAAGTTTTAGATAAGTTCGACTATCTACTTTGCACATTCTAATTTTATTTTAATTTTAAACTTTGACCATTCTTAACTGATTTTGAATTGTTTCTTTTAATTTTTTTTTTTCACTATTCTAATTTACTCCCCATTTATATAAAAAAAAACAATTTTGTACAATACCATTTTGTTAATTATTGTTGCACACTCTTGTTATATGATACTTCTTTACCTGGCCTGAGGATGCTCGAATGGAGCTAAACCTTGTTTGATTTCTTTTTCCCCACTTAAGTGATCTGTTTACTTTACGATAGTATAAAGAACAGACAACAGAGTATTACAACCAGAATTGTGATAGCTTTCAACCAATCTTTAGTAAACATATTACCTTGTTTGATTTCTTTTTCCCTATATTAACAATTCACACACAGTCAAATATGGATTTTATAGATCACTTAAGTTTTTGAATTGTGCTGTTGTAACTTAAAAAGGACAAAATAAATGCGACGATTTTTTCTTGGTGAATGAGGTATATTCCATACATTACCGAATATGTAATTACGTAAGAATTGATGTATTTTTACCTAAGATGAAGTGTAAATTCTTCATTACTTTTCACAGTATGTATTAGAAAAATCTTTGAATGAGGGTCTAATATGTTGAGCGTTGGAAGTGAAAACTCATAATGTATTTTTATATTTAGATGGGTTTTAAGGCATGATCTAAATAACTTCTAAATAACGAGACATCACAAAAGAATGTGTTATTGACGTCTATAAAACAAACAATTTTAATTGTGGAAAGCAAACTCACACGCGTGCTTTCGTATTTGTCAGAACCAGAAGAGGTTATGGTCAGATGCTGCTATTTCCTTATATGAGTGTGGTTATAAAACTTACAAGTTTGCTTGCCTGAATTTGATTGAAGGATGCATACCTGTAGTAAGTATGTCTTAATATTTTATAACTCACCTTTGTTTTGATAAAAATGGATTGGCAAGAGGAATTTACGAAAATTGTCTTGGAAAGTATCTATCTGATTCCTACCTTGTTATAGTATATTGCGAATGATATGATTCGGAAAACTTAAAAGTATAGACAAATTAGATAAGTATTATTTCTGTGCATCTAATTATTTTAAATAATTATTATTGTTACAGCGATGTCCGAATTGTTTTTTAACATTTTGAATTGGTTATAGCTAACTGGCTTCGGCAAACCAATTTACGTTACCAAACGCCCAAAATTAACTAAAAAATTAGCATTTGTAGATATATCGTATTGTTTTTCATTGAAAATTTTAATATTGACAATACTTATCTTTTTTCAGATGTAAATGTGTTTTACTTTATAAGGCTCGTTTACGCACTGACATGTGTTAATCTTTCATCTTAATTGAATCTTAAAGTGTAACATTTCATTTTTAGTACGCTGAAGTCATATATTCGTGTCAATTAAAATTTATTCAAGACGAACGTGTCGGTGCAAACGGCACTTAGATGCAATAAACAACAATCTTATATCATCTTGAATGTCTTGTATCACAGATATCGCCACAGAAACGTTTGTTCGCTCTGTTAAAACGAAACATAAATAGGGTGAACATTAGCAGTTTCAGGAATGTTGCGCATACGTAAAAAGTTTGTTTCTGAAACACAAAAATGTTTACTGGGAATTTGCACTATGGCGAATATTACATCATAAAGTTCTTTGACAAAGATTTTTTTATAGTCCAATGGATTAACTTGAGATATCTTTTTATCCAATATTTATAAAAAATATTTCATATAATAACATAACTTAGAAAATTGAAAATTTTAATATAATTATATATTATATGCACTTATTTCTTCCGGATTTTTAACTACGTGTGCAATTTTTAATAAAGTAGTTCACGAAAGTGAAAACTCTAAATTTATTAACGCAATTTGCCGCATATTCTGTTCGGTTTGCTTTTAAAACATTTACTTCCAATTATTATGAAAACGATCACGATCTGATATTCATTTCCGTAAATTTATCCAAAAAAATAAATTTGATACTCTTATTATAGTAATAGATAGATACTTTACTCTTAGCGTAGTTTCATATTTTGACTTTCCCTCGTATACAATTGAATTTTCGGTGGACTTGATGGTGTTATTTTAGTTTCAAGACATGCAGAGGTAATTTGTAAGAAAAAAGATTTACTAAACTCAAAGACAAGAAAAATTACATATGTTGCGCACTTTTTGCCGGTCACTGTAAGTAATGCTACTATATAGCGCAGCTCCGATATTCTCTCGTAACGCTCACAAATATACGCATGTCTTAAGCGGCGATTTCAAATTTGGTTGAAGAAGTTAACCGTTTTGACTTCAATTTTTAAGTTACATATTCTAAATATAACACTGTCCAACACATTTTTTTTCCTCACACATCATTGCGTGTAGTTTATGTCGTTCTTCATGCTGATTCTGAAACTAATTTTAAATTTGCTCCATCACGTCAGAATTTTAAGAAATTATTTTAAACAGTTTTTTGAAAAAATACATTAAATTTTACAGAATTTCAAAGTGACTGTTATATAAGAAAGATATTACAAGATATATTGTACTGCCGAGCATTGAGTGGACATGTCTGAACATATCCTTGGCTGTTTCCTACGTTACAGCTTTCAAACCACCCCCATTTGTGCTCTGTAGCCAATGAAATTAGGAATTTGTAGATTTTTGGCTGGATGGGTATATAAGGAGCTACGCACGGCTCGTTAGATTCAATTTAAGTCTGCTTGTGGTAGCTGAACATCTTTTTATTTCATAATTTCCCGTGCCTGTACAAATAATCCTAACAGCTTCTGTTATGTATGTAGAAAATTTACTACCCAACGACATAAATGGAATACGCCTTTAATTGAAAATTTATATTTCCGCTATTTTGATCTAAAAAATAAATATCAGGACAAGGAATGGGCTCCTCACATTTGCTGCGCATTGTGATGTTACTATGAGGGGTTGATCAAGCGATAAGAACAGCGCTATGCCGTTTGCAAGACCTATGATTTGGCGTGAACAAACAGACCATTTGTCTGATTGCTACTTTGCTGTACGAAAACTTTCGGGTTCTCCAACAAAAATAAGAACAAGATTACTTACGCTAGTGTGTCTTCTGTTATTCGTCCAGTACCTCATTCAGAAGCCTTAACAGTACCAGGACTTGTAGGTATATTGAGTAAAGGATATGCCATACAGGTGCAGAGGAGGAAATTTGTGAGTTATCGACGGCGATGATGAATATTTGCCATCTCTAGAGGACGGACCTCACTTAGTAAATCAGTCAGAATTAAATAACCTTATTCGAAATCTGTTGAATTTGTCAGAAACTCAAGCCAAAATACCAGGATCTATACATATTTCAACGATCGAAGCGGTTAGCTCTAGGCACACATTTTTTTAGTGTATCGTAATCGCCAGAAAGAACTGTCATAGTGTTTTTTAACAGAAGAAGGTCTTTTTCTCTGCAGTAATGTCGATGATTTGATGCTGACAGTAAGTCATTAACACAACCAGAAGAATGGCGTCTTTTTATCGATGCTTCGAAATTGAATGTCAAAGCTGTCCTTCTTCACATAAGAAACGTTTATCCATCCATCCCGGTTGGTCACGCAGTCCAAATGAAGGAAACTTGTGAAAATATGATTCGCCTTCTCGACAAAATTATTTACAAAGTACACAAATGGCATATCAGCGCTGACCTCAAAGTTGTAGCAATTCTACTCGGTTTACAGCTGGGGTACACAAAGCACTGCAGTTTCCTTTGTCGATGGGACAGTCGATCGAGAAATTCCCACTACGTTGTTAAAGATTGGCCGGTCAGGGCTCAGTATATTCCTGGACAAAAGAATATACTTCTTAAGGCACTAGTGAAACCTGATAAAGTATTTATACCGCTATTGCATACCAAATTAGGTTTGATGAAGAATTTCGTCAAAGATAAGGATGGTCGTGGATTCCAATACCTTCAACACAAATTTCCCAATACTTCAAATGCGAAACTTAAAGAGGGAATTTTTGTAGGACCCCAAATTAGATGTCTACAACAAGATGCACAATTTGAAGAGACTTTAAATGACTTGGAATATGGCGCTTGATATGTTTTTAAAAGTGTGACTCAATTTTTCTAAGAAACACAAAATCTGACAATTACATAGCAATTGTTAATGAACTCCTTAGAAGTTGCTATGATTGGGCGAGAGATTTTATCACGACATTTCTGTTATTGAAAAACGTTATCAAAACAAGTGGAATGTTGGCTAACTATTGTTGGACATTTATATCAGAAAGTACCGTAGAACAGTATAAACGAAAAGTAAAAAGATAAACATTTTAACACAGAACGACAGCATACAGTTCCATGTAATTTACGTACCTAATTTATATTATTCAATTTATTTTTCAAGAACGTTTGTACCAAAACCTAACGTGCCAGAATAAATTTGTTTTCATTGTTATTATTACGACTGTAACAGAAAGTAAAACTGTACATAGTTACTAAAGAAGAAAATAAAAAAAATAAAATTTGTTGCCTAGTGTAATTAAATGCATTTTAAGTGGTGTTCTTGTTATGCTCCATACTCCCATATAGTAGTATTACATATATGGTATTTACCTACTAATGTGCGACAATTGCTGACGGGGATTCCCCTTCGTGGCTTGTTTTTTAATACCGCGAAATTCGCACCCTAATCTCGCTTTTGCGGTATTGGAAAATATAGCAAAATTTCGTAAAATTGCGGTAACAATATAACGGTATTGCATGCTCTAGTGATAATGCAGTGCACGGAATCATACAATCTTTGAAAAATACTTTAGTGTGTGAAATTTACTAGATGGTAGAAATTTTACCTTATGAAGCAAATTTACCTGTAAAATTGTAGGCAACTTTGTTATCAACGATTTTACATGTAATTTTACTAGAATTTTTTTTACAGTGTGCCCGATAAGCAACAAATTCCCCAGACTTCATCTTCCCCGAAAAAAATTATACAAGTCGTTTGATGCCTTAGGGGTAGGAAAACGGTCACTTGGGATACCATATTTATCGTTTATTTTTGAAATCTAAATTGAAATAATATACTGGAGATGCTAATGGGGTGGATTGAAAAGTTACAGATGCGAGCTGGGTTTTTGTTATGATGAAACGAGCAGACGGCTCGGGTCGTCATGGCTGCCTAGCCTGTAAACCTTGTTCGGTCCATCACCCTTCTTCAGACGGCCAAAATAGTTTGATAATTACCTTCCAAGCCAATTAGCTAACAGCTTAACAAATTATGGTGATGTATCATTTAGATAGCACCATTTACGTTGATTAAAATAGAGTACACTTCTCACAGGAAAAATTGGGACACCAGCAATGGTGAATTTTAAAATTTCTTGGGTGTAAATGCAGCTTTCAGAGGATATATGCAAATAACAAAGCCATAAATCACTTTTTTGTGTGTATTATTGCGATCAAAGATAAAGACTAAAAATTTAAACAGAAATATAAATGTATATAAAGAAAAAGGTTTATACATTAAATAAACACATTGGAATTTCGGTGCCGGTGTTTCCTTAGAAATACCGAATACGGAAATATTAATGCAAAAAAAATACATAACAACTAAAAGGCCTCTTGAGTAGACGGCACCATTTAGAAATACACATGTATGTATTTAACTTGTTTGATGTTATGTAGAATTTTTTTAAGAAAACATATGGCGATGGAATTTTAAAATTATATAATTATGTGCTTAGTTTGATTTATGCCCGCAAGTAATACTTTAGCAATAGACAATATGTCAATCAGCCTCCTGAGTTTTTGAACAATGTGATTTTCACATTGATTAATTACACTATTATTGATGTATTCATTATTGTTGTTTAGTATTCTTAAATATTGTATTACTACAAAATATTTTTCTATGTATTAAAAAATTACCAAAAATAGTTTAAGATTATTTACAAAATTTTTAAAGCAATTAATTTCACAAAGAAATTATTTATTTTATTAACCCTCCGTTTATTGTATTTTCAAGAAATATATCTTAACTATCGCCTGTGTAATCCAATGTTCTATTTTATTGAAAAATAGGTAACACTTTTGGTAACACAGTTTCGGGCAGTAGCAACGAAAAAGTATTAAATGTATCAAATTCAAAAATAAATATTTTAGCACTAACTAAGATTGACGAACAAAATGTTTTCTTACAATGTTTGTTATGTATTATAAATCCAATAATATTTAAATAATTGTTAATAAACCTGTGCTACATAAAGACAGTATGTAAAGAGACCCAGTGTTGGCCATATTTCAAGAAAATAGATCAACGATCAGATTACACAGGCGATAGCTAAGATATATTTCCTGAAAATACAATAAACGGAGGGTTTATAAAATAAATAATTTCTTTGCGAACTTAATTGCTTTATTTAAGAATTTTATAAATAATCTTAAACCTGGTTTTGGTAATTTATTATAGATAGAAGAAAACTTTATAGTAATACAATATTTAAAAATATTAAACAACAATAGTAATTAATACTTCAATAATAGTGTCAATAGTAGTCAATAAATCTGTGAAAATCACATTATCCCAAAACTGAGGAGGCTGACTGACATATTATCTATTGCTAAACTAATACTCGCGAGCATAAATCCAAGTAACTAATATCAAAGCAGCACTAACGAGTAACATAATTTTAAATAATAAAATCCCATCACCACATGTTTTCTTAAAAAAGAATTATCTCTACATAACATCAAACAAGTTAAATGCATGTATATTTCTAAATGAAGCCGTCTATTCAAGAATTGTTTTTGTTGTTATGTATTTTTTTTTTCATTGGTACTTCTAAAGGAAACGCCGCCACCGAAACTCCGATTTGTTTATTCCATACGTAAACCTTTTTCTCTGGATATATTTATTTTTCTCAGAATAAAAGGAATATTCGTAAACAATCAGACAATTATATCGGTCTGTCTAAATAAAACCAAATAAATACCTCAATATTTCGTTTTAATTTAAAACATCATCAGGAGGCACTAAAAATATACAAATTAAAATGAAACAATATACAAAATCACAATTAGTAATTGCTTACAAGTTGTAGTATTAATGACAGCTGACAAAATGATAAATAGTTAAAACTAGCCCTGATTTGCATTTAAATGTTTTAACTATTTATCATTTTGTCAGCTGTCATTAATACTACAACTTGTAAGCAATTACTAATTGTGATTTTGTATATTGTTTCATTTTAATTTGTATATTTTTAGTGCCTCCTGATGATGTTTTAAATTAAAACGAAATATTGAGGTATTTATTTGGTTTTATTTAGACAGACCGATTACCCATATAATTGTCTGATTGTTTATTTTTCTCCTTAAATTTCAAGTCGTTCCTTTGATCGAAGTAATATATATAATTAAGTGATTTATGGCTATGATAAGTGAATACGTCCTCCGAAAGTCGCACTTACAATCAAGAAATTTTAAAATTCTGAATTGTGGGTGTCCCGATTTTTCCTGTGAGAAGTGTACATATATACTCCCTAAGAAGTTATGGTGAATTTACACCTTTGTTACGTAAAAATACATCACCTCTCATGTAATTCATTACATTTCAGAATTTTACAGTTCATTTAGTAAAATTGCTATAGACGTTCAGGCAAAAATACGTTTCTTAAGAAAATTCACTTAAAAAGTTGGAAAACTACAAATTGTTTGGGAACAGAACATAATAACTTGTAAACATACTTATACATATGTGTGATTATGCATAATTAGATGTATTAATTAGTAAAATAGAGGCTTAGTATACTCTGTTGGGTTTCCGGGCTAGAATTGCGTTCTGGATCTTCTTCTGATCGACGTTTAGTCTACACTTGTAGGAGACATCTTCAGGGCTGCTGCTACTACAGTTGACTGAAACTGGGCAGGTCAACAGCAGTAGCAGCAGCCCTGAAGATGCCCCTTGCGAGTGTGGACGAAACGTCCGCTAGAAGAAGATCTAGGACGCGGTTCCAACCCCGGAAACGCACGTGTTTACTCGCTTGAATGTGCGTGTCGACTTGACACCTAGAAAATTTTGGATGTGTTCGCGCAATCGGCATCTTTCGTTTTAACCAGTAGCAGTTAATAAACAGACTGAAGGCATGAATTTCTCTCGCTTGAGATTAAAAGTTGCTACCCTATTTGTCCGTTCTTGTTGAGATGTTCCTTGCCATAGCGATCAGTAATATTTCATTTTATCCAAGGTAAATTTCGTATGTACAAACAGCATTTTTCGTCGCATGGCTTAAGTATTAGCCAATACCAAACGTTCAAAATATGAGCGTGTTTTTCCAACGCTATGTTCTTATCGTGAATATAGTGTAGAGTCGCCACATGGTGGTATATAGAAAGAAAAACCTCAAAATTTAAATTTCTTTTGTAAACAATGGTCTACTCGCCTTTTGTTAATCGCATTTAAATAAACGTTGATGCCTAAAATCAATAACAAGTTTCGTGAAATGGGAGTTTAATATAATTATAAATATAACAACTTATTAAGTAAACATTGAAATTTATTATTTAGCCAATGTATATAAATATCAATTAAAAATTAGGAAATAGTGCATTTTTTGGCTATTTTTTTTTATTAAAACATTTAAGCCATCAAACTTTCGACATTAAGTGTCTCATATAAAAATAAGAAATGTAAATAGTACATTTCTATATAAGGCAATCTTCATGCGTTTTCATTTCAGTTTGCGTTTTACAAATAATATATTTATGTAAGGGAGAAAAGAATCAAAACTCGTTCTTTCGTTCACAAAAAAAATATATGATTATATTAAAATTATATTTTGTGAACGAAAGAACGAGTTGTTTACTCTTTTCTCCCTTACAATATTCATCGTTCATTGGATACTACAACACAATATAATATATTTATATTTATTTTTATAGTGCATTACATTATATTAGGAAATATGGCATCCGGATGGATCAATTAATCGTCCCGTACACTGCAACTACAGAGCCTATTGTAAAGCCGATGTTATCTTAAAGTTCATCTAACAATAAGTGATCTTAGAAGTACATCTTAGAATAACTCAGAATTTTGTTGAATGATTGGTTTCAGGTATTCTAAGAAATGGTCCTTTCCCAAAGATCAAATACCTGATTCTCGTGGCCGCAAAACAGTGGCAGAAAATGTCATCCGAGCGCCCGATTCTATCTAGGTACTGTCTGAATCTCCAGTGACCTTAAATACTGTATTATATTTTTGTTATTAAGAATCATAGGGAAATTATTTAGTTAGAGTAGGAATATTTCAATTGTTATAGAATCCATATAATACTTAGAATAGGTAGCCTCGTGTAGTACCTTTTTAGGTGGAGCACGGGGTTGGGATGATTTGTAATAATTAAGTTTTTATAAATAAAGTGACCTTAAAGATAGAAACATTCCATCCCATATACCAAATCGATTATTACAGTATTGGATAAATTTCTTTTTTTTGCGCAGCACCCTTTCTGGCAAGGGTGCCTTCTTCCTCATTTCCGGGAATGGAGGGAGGCCCGGGTACCCGGATTAATGATAGATTATTAGCCATCCCCAGAGAAGGGAGGATGATTACTATAATTGTAAAATAAATAAATCCATTCTTTTAAATATCCTTCACTTTAAAAAAGTTAAACAAGATATCAATTAAATAAATATAAATATATGCATTGGTTTCACTTCAATACTATTCACACTTAAACTATGATCATTTTAAATTGAATGACTCTGATTCAGTATATTTTCAAAAGTACTCGATGCTCAAAACATAAATATTGTTAAGATACCGAACACGGTTAAAATTCTCGATAATGATAGAGAATTTGAAGATTAGATTGTGCGCCGCTGTGTATAGGCTATAGCCAAAATTTATAGCCGGAAATTTTTATTATCTAATCTAACAGTTATCGTTCGTTATTTATTGTTATATGTATAACGCATAAATAAACTAACAATAAGTAGATATGCTAGGACGCAGCGCTCTTGAAATTTAAAATTGTAAAAGAGATACTAATCTATTACTAATTATTACAATATTTTTATTTTAACGATTTGCACGTACAGAATTGCTGTAAGAACAGATCCTTCTAATAATTATTAATAATCAAAATAGAGACTATGATATTTCTGCTTTATTTTGCATAAAGTGTTACTAAATTATACTGGTTATACTGGTTTCATTAATACGAATTCGTAGATATAATACTATTCAGTTGCCCAAAAAATTGTTAATTATGTTGTATTTAGTTAGTGATTATATTTAAATATTTATTAATTAAATTTGCATCTTGTAATTCTTCAGATAAAATGTTATTCTTCACCCAACTGCTAAATATAGACGCAAACGGATATTTTACTAACATTTCCAATTAAAATCAAACCGAACACAAATTAATAAGGTAGATCTTTTATATAAATTGCATTTTAAGGCATTATAGAAAAAGGTGTGAAAGGAGTTTGTAATTTTTTCAGATGTGCTTGGATTTTAAATATAAAAGATATGAGGAGAGCATCGTTTCTCAACCTGGGCTATTTTTGCCCATGTTGAGAAACTGCCTAAACAATACTGAAACTATTTTGTGAAAAAAATCATTTATTGTGAACATTTTACTTACAATTAGTACACATGTAAAGAAAAGAAAAAAATATAATGTGACGGTTGCATTCTCCATGCGTGGATCTAGGTTAGAAATACACGAAAACAAATTATTTTCAAGTGATAAAATACGAGTTCTGTGTTTAGTTTCTAGCGCAACCATAGACGAAAAACCCTTTACACAGAAGTAAGACCCGGCCGGCGAAAGGGATTAATATTTCAATGCTTCTGTGACTGAAATTTTCATAGTTTCATCGACGGACAAGCAGAAATTTATTTGCATCCTCAGATTTAAATTGCAATTGTAGTGTTTTGTCGACAGGTATTTCTATGAGCAGAGTGCTCAACTTTCGTCTGCGCGCCAGGTCAGTACTAAGTTTCATATATGTGACATTAACGTTTAACACAAGTATACAGTACAGTGTTGGGGAAGAGCAAAATTATTTATTTATTTAAGTATAAATATTATATATGAGCCCCTTACTCTATTTAACTACTCGGAATGCTACAGGATTGCTGAAAAGTTTGTAGCATTAAGTGTTTCAAGATTTTTCTCACTATGAACCGCTTTTGTCGCGATGATAAAACATGCTTATGAATTGAAAAACACCGTTCAACATCTACGGATGCAACACAGGCATAATTAAAATAATCTTTGTAGGTAGATAACGGTTCAGATACACCACTACCAATGTGTAGTCCGATTGTACATACACTGTTGTTTACACTATACAAACTATTTTGGCACCACCATAATGTAAATCCTTGAATTCACCAATATGTTTTTCTACATTATGAAATAATGGACGTTTATAATGGGTAAAACGTTAACGAAGAATTGTGCAATCTCGCATCAAGACTCGACTAACCCTGATATTAGATACTAGACATACGAATCAGAGGGAGTCATTTTACTGCTTTGAAGATAAACGTCCTGCATAGCGTGAGGTGAGTGCGGCCCGTGTAAGTAGACACGTCTGACCACTCTATCGATGAGCTAGTACTGAATCACAAATGGTAACTTAGCAGCGGCAACAGCGTTTTCACTAAACGGATTCAAACACTCCAGCAACTGAGTTTTCAGCTCACGCAAATAGTATCTTCGTGCAATCCAAATCGTGGTGAATAATAGGATTTTGTTCATTTAAATTTTTCTCAATATACATATATAATGCGAAGTGAGTGAGAACATATCCAAATTTCTGCTTTGAAGAGGAATAAACAGATATTGAGCGTCCTAACGAAAAAAAATATTATTAATCAAATCGCAATTTCAATACTCCTCCACGATGATCATTTAATTTCTGTATGGAAACGAGGAAATTTGATATTTTAGCCCATTTCATCTCAGAGTTTAGTAAATAGCCTTTTCAGAAACGGTCGGTTTTTAATAAAATTAACAATCTTTACAGCTTCAAGAATTTGTTTCAGAATTTCCTGCAGGTTTTTTTGTAACAACACCATCTCTGTATAACCTAAGAACTGAGACATGTTTGTTACATCTGTATTGTCATTAGCGTTTTTTTTTTTACATTTTTTACTTCTTTTACGCCTATTAAAATACTAACCGTATCAATCGTAGCAGGCAACATGAGATTTTCGGCGATGCTTCAGGTAGAGTTAGGAAAAATTTATTCAAAATAAAAGAAATTAATCGATAACTGAATTATTCTTATTCGGAAATAATAAATTGTAAATTTTATTTCATTCTTTATTCAAATAATTATTTCAGTAATCATTTTTATTCAAATAATTATGCTTATTCAAATAACCATTTTCATTGAAATAGTTATTCTTATTCAATATGCATATAATAATTATTTTCATTCAAATAATTGCTTACTCAAATAACCATCTTCATTCAAATAACTATGATATTCTTCGCCTATAGTCTAACTAAAGAGAGCTTAAGATACTTTTCTTACGTATGTTTGTTTGTATATATATTATTTTGTGAAAAATAAGGACCTGATAGAGGAAAATATATTTTTTAAACATTGATTTATTTCTTAACAACCCCGGAGAGATGGTGCTGGTGGTGATAGTCGGTGGTGGTGTGGGTAGTTGGTAGTAGGAGAGGGTAGTTGGGTTAGTAGGAGAGGGTAGTTGGGTTAGTAGGAGAGGGTAGTTGGTGGTGGGAGGAAGTAGTTGGTGGGGGTGGGTTGTTGGTAGTGGGACAGGATAGTTGATGGCGGTGGACAGTTGGTGGTGGTGGAGGAATTTGTGGTGGTGGGGACGGTGGCGATAGTGGTGATGGTAGTTGGTGGGCGTGGAAGTATTCAGTGGTGGGGAATGGTAGTTAGTAGAAGGGTGATAGTTGGCGGTAGTGGGGGTAGTTAGTTGTAGCAAGGGAGGGCAGTTGGCTAGGGATATAAGAGTTGTAACATTGGCGGCCCTGATTTGTGGTTGTGATGATAGTTGGTGGGAGCTGGTAATTGTGTTTTTACGCTAGTTGATAGTGGGACGTATTATTTTTTAATGATAAAATTTATTTTGTAATGATTCCTTAACCGGGATGAAAGATGAATCTTTTTTTGACATCGAGGGACAGAGATTGGTAAATTCAAAATACTTTACTCAGAGGGTTATATGAGCAGGATGAAAAACCGTCGATTATAATCGACAATCGAAGACGTAAAATGTTCAGATGTACTTAAGCGCGCGCGATCACATAAGCAACGTTTTCAAAACAGGCTTGTTTTGTCGCTAGTTATAAAACACTTTTCTTCTTCGTGCACACGTCATTTCTGTTTGTGAACATGAGAAATATAAGCAAATTGTTGCTATAAAATATTTAATTATGTAATTTTTAAGTAACTGTAGGTGTATCAAAATCAATGATCAAGCACACAGTTACGCACGTTATTGTAGTAGTTTTTGGTCAGGTATAGCTGCTAAATAACAATTAAATACCTCAGTGCGTTGGAGATGCGAGAAAAACGCGTATGCTTTGGAGTATATATAAAAATACAACGGCTATGGCAATGAAACCGAACAAACATACGTGCATACACCGGAATCGAATTTACTTCAGTAATATTATTTGAATAACAATTTATTTGGTGAGACAATATTTCAGTAAAGCTTTATTCAAATAACGCTTTATTCAATAGTATTTTATTCAAATGATGCCCGACGAAAGTGCAGATGCTAAATGTGCGTTTTCCATGCTGTCGGATAACAGATAGCAAAAAACGAAATAGGATGAAGATCCATTTTAATTAATGAAAATTTAACTTACATATTTCAAAAACGTGTTGATATAATTACCAAATATCCTATTAACATTTCAAAAAAAGCGAAGAAGAACATGTACTCATTTGAAATCACCAGCGGCAGCCACACTCAATCACAGAATGAAAGTGAGAACGATTAACTGAAGTATTATTTGATTTCATAGGTGTTTTTATTTATTCAGTCGTAAATATATAATTTTTAACAGTTTATTGTTTTTTTCATTAAAAATTATGTGCCTAGCGACAAATTGGCGAATTCATTCGGCCGTATAATATAGTTACACATGTTACCTAAATAGTATTGCATCAAATAGAAATTGTAACAAACAAAACACCTATATTTTGGTATGAGTGGCATTTGTTTTATGCGACATTCCGTCACCATAATTCTAAAACCTCGTAACTCCATTGGTATCTATTTTGACAAATTTTATGAAACGATAGAAAATTAAAATTATAAAAAATAGTTTTTATAATTATATAATTTGTCAAAATAGGTACCAATTGGAATTACGAGGTTTTAGAATGAGGGTAACGATTGGTATGTTCAATGTTTAACTTGTGTTTTCTTCTTCCGGATACAATATTTGAATTTCTTTCATTTTAACAAAACAACGACATAATTTGAACTTCAACACAATCGAAAAGTTAGCAAAACAAACATGTCAATATATAAAGCATAAGTTTACATTTGAAGATTGAACATAGTTGTCGACCAAATCGAACTTGATCGGATGTCTACTTAAGTCTACTAGACTTAATATCCGAACGATCACGATTTACCTCCCCTATATCCGAATGTAATAAATCAGTGCTCGGCACTGTAGGGGAAGGGTGTCTCCCACTATAGTAGTCTCCCACGGTAGAAAAACCTAAAGCAAGCGTGTGAGTCAGACGACCATCGAAGATCGGCTATTGAAAGTAGAAATATATGTAGATGGCCGTCGCATACAGACTTCGGTTTATGTATTAATTATAATATTAAAGTGTAGTATTATTCTAGGATAGCATTGCGCGTAAATTAATAACTACTATTTCAAAGTGAATTACCATTCATATCTTTTTTACGGTAAAAATTATGAAAATGAAATAATAAATATAACAAAGGAGTTATTCTTGAAAAACGCATCATAATAGTTTTTTAAACACTGGTACGAGACTATACGGTGTCTCTAATCTGGGTGCCGTGATATGAGGATATAAAAGGCAATATAATAGCCGACGAACTAGCCAAGGAGGGCTCTAAAAGACACTTCATACGTCCCGAGCCCGTATGTGGGATTACTAAGGACTCTGCAAGAAGGGAGATTTGGACCTGGCTAGATAAAGAAAGTGCAAAGAAATGGAGGTCGACTGAAGGTCAACTCCATACGAAAGCGCTAATAGGAGATGAAGA
Organism: Protaetia brevitarsis; assembly: GCA_004143645.1. Classification (NCBI taxonomy): domain Eukaryota; kingdom Metazoa; phylum Arthropoda; class Insecta; order Coleoptera; family Scarabaeidae; genus Protaetia; species Protaetia brevitarsis. The sequence continues at coordinate 3,355,125 of RXPK01000157.1, forward strand.
TGGTAGATTCTTTGGTAACCTACTCAGACGCAGACCACTTACTGGGCACTGTCCCCTGAAAAAGCATCTATACAACACAGGTCGAGTAAGCGAACTGTAGTGCGGAAGATGCGAACTAACAGGAAGAAACGAGTTTATATGTAATCTGCACATAAATATTTCGGGAAGGATCTATTGGAGCCCTCGAGGGTCCTCAAGTTTCCACTGGGCAAGATACTGGGTTTTGTAGAGAATACCAAGCTGCTCGAGTGGAAGTAAGAGCATTAATAGCGACGGCGCAATGAGCACCTAGCTCAAGTGCCTGGACTATAGGTGCCCACCCTAACTTAAAGAAGAAAAAGAAGAAGAAGAAGAAGTGTTTTAAGTAAAAAATAACAAGCCAATGCCATGTGATGCCATGGTTCAAAAATTCAACCTAGATAGAAAATATCTGATTATAATACCAGATAAGAAGGACTGGGAGACAGGTACTCTAGCAAGAGCCAACTCAAACTGGTATACAGACTAGTGTTGTGAGTTTCCGAATTAAAATATTCGTTGATTCCGATTATTGAAATATTCGGATGATTCCGATTATTAGAATCCGATTCGGAATCGAACAAATCCGATTATTAGATTTCGATTTGGATGATTCTGATTTTTTGTAATTATTTCTCCCACGGTGTCTATTAAAAAAGTAGATAACCTTTTTTTTAGCTCTCCCACGATGTCTATTAAAAAAGCAATAGACAAGTATGTCGGGTGGAATGGAATCGAAATATTATTCTGAATATCCTAGCCTTCCGATTCGAGTATTGCGATTATTGAAATCATCCGAATATTTACAACACTAATACACACGGCTCTAAAACGGACAACGGCGTTGGAGCTGGAATATACGCTAAGAAGCATAAAAGGCTCTTTCGACAAGCTTCAGCATAGACACAATGGTATTCCAAGCTGAGATGTACCGAACTAGGTAAAAGCGTCGCTATTGTCGCTGACAGTCAATCAAAACTTAACGCGATTAGTTCCATAAGCGTGGACTCTAAGGTGACTGACCCTAAATGAGGTGTGCATCCAAAGGAAATTAACCTTGGCCTGGGTCCCTTGCCACTCGGGTGAGAGGAAATGAGGCAGCGAATGAGCTGGCCAGGCAAGGTTCGTCAAGGTCATTTGTTGGAGCTGGCCTTTCTTTTTGGCGCTATCAAATCGCAAATTAAAAAATCCATCAATGAATGGATATATAAACAGTCCAGAGAGCGGTGGCAAAAACACCTGGGTAGAGACAGGCAAAAGAGTTCCTAAAGGAACAGAGCCCAGAATTTACTAGAGATCTACTGAATAAAAACAGGAAGATAGTAGGTTTGCTGACTGGTCAGTTTAGACTAAATAGGTATATGTACAGCATAGGCTTGGCAGATGACGCAACCTGCAGATTCTGCCACAAAGAGGAAGAAACACCAGTTTCATGTGCTGTGCTAATGTGAAGTCCTGGCAAGGACAAGGTTTCTAGTAATGGGCGTGAAGAACGCCACAGCCAGTAACTACGCAAAGAAACCGCTCTCAAAGATGATAGGCCTAATTAAGAGAGAAAAATTAGAAAGCGTCCTGTAGAAAAAAGGTGATCACAATAAATCTGAAAAGGTTGCGGTGAAACAGGGCCATAGGCCACCCCAATCTAAGTGCACACAAAGAAAATAAAAATTGCGTTCCCATTCTTTGTGAGAAATACGTCGGCTTATCCATTCTATTTTACTCGATGATCTACGCTTAAATAACTCAATGTGCTTTTCGTCGGTTTAAAAAAACCAAAAAAAAAACTTCAAGGAAAAAAAACACCTGAATAGTATTGCGTTTGTTAGGTGGGGGAGTGTTACATGTGGCCCGTGGGAGCCACTTTGCCGAACGCTGTAATAAACGAACGATTCAGACCGACTCGCTGGATGGGCACCTGGTTTCAAAAGTTATCCCTTCAGACGTCACCTAAGGTGCAGTTGAAGTTAGAATCACGAGGGGCAGCACTAGTCCAAATTAATCAAACTCTACCCTATCGTAGTGAGGAAATAATTGGTCGCGAAAGTGGATAGCTGAAATTTCTGCATCTCGTTACGCGGTTTATGCTTACATAATGTTTCTACAAATTTTGTGTTTAAATATGAAATTTCACTTTCATATATATTTAATATCGTCACTACTGTTAGTGGTGTGCATGTATGCTTTGCATTTTTCCTACTTTTACTGGACAACAATATAGCTGCAGGCACTTCATTAAGGGGATTTTCTATTAAAGGAAGACAGAAAACATGCCTGCCCTAGTGAAAGTAATAGTATCAGTGAGAAAAGATGTACACTGTTGAAAATATTACGGTGTTGGCGTTAATTTTGCGCTAGTCAAATATTTTAGTGTTTATTTTTCCAAACTTTGCCAGACGAGTGACTACGCGTATTGAATGAACAGAAATGACTAGAATTTCGTGTGAATTCTTTGTTCAGATATGAGGATTGACTATTTTTCTAGAATTCAGAAGCGTCAACCAATCAGAATTTTTTCCCCTCGGATAGAATATAGAAACCCCACCTATTCTAATACAGTTATTGCATTATACGCACCACCTGCATTGCACGTGTATCTGTTTTCGAGTTTGTTTCTGCGTATTAACATATCCAAACAAACCACCAGATGTGACTGACCTGCAAAGTGTAACCTCGTGTTATTAAACGTTAAATTCCAGTGGGCATAAAAAATTTCAACATCTTAAAGATGTATTGGAACATCTATTTACGCAATTAGTTAGACTTGAATCAAATAGCATAAACATTCACTTAATTTTTATAATGGTTCTCAAAATCATTTTAAAATTGGTACGTTTTAGTTGAAACCAAAACTTGTGAATGAGTGGTTTTGCATATTTATAATTGAGAAAACGTCTTAAAGAGAGAATATTATAGCGCACTAAGAAATAGGAGTTGCATATTAAAGAGACGTTGTGTTTAGAAAACGGTGTTAAATCATTCAATAGATCGCATTCATTTAGTTAAACAGCTAGTAAATTTGTCTAGTCTAGATCAAATAAAATGTGACTAGAAGTATTTTATAATTCTACGTGTCAGTTGGACAAAATAACTCCTTAGCAATAGACAATACTTGACTATCTTTGCTCGTCAAATTTAAACTTCTATAGTTCTCGACAAAATAACACGAAAAAAGTGTGGACCTCTCCTGACTATTAAATTAGTCAAAAAAGTGTTAAAATTTTCAACAGTGTAGTGTCTCTTGTTTCAGGTTTCATTGTGAAGAAAATATTCTCAGTGTGTAACTGTGTCGAATGTCGGAACATTATCGCATAAGCGTCAATGGAACACAGGTTAACATACTGTAATGATAATTTTTTTTGAGAACATGAAGGAAATTTATGCATGTATTTGATTTGAATATTCTATAAATATCTACTAAACAAAATTAATTTGAATCTGTGATAGAATAAGTGTTAGGCTAAGTTTATGGACTAGAATGCATGTGTATAAGGCAATCATCGCTCAGCAGTTTGATTATTATCACAGAGAGGATCGACGCAGGCCGGGTAGCGTAGTGGGGATGCGTGGGGATACTAATACATTTATTTCTATGTACCCACGGTACAAATAATACGGTATGCTCGTTTTGAATCTCAAATTCGTCAAGTCCGGTCAGATGACGTAATTAAGGAGCGTATCGAAAACAATAAAATACATGTATGGTAAATAGCAAAATGTTAAAATCCAAATTACTCACAACTACCAATTAATGTAATTCAAATGCAGTTTTGCTTTAATGAAGCCCGTTTTAAGTTGAAATTTACTTTACCTATCTTGTCGCCATCTAGTAGCGCTCGTGTTTATTTCTACAATTGTAGCGAATTTCGTGTGTGTTTACAAAGTGTTTTCGTGGTTTTTTCTAGAAAATTGAATCGTGAAAACACCTTAACGTTTTTAAAATATGTTCCGTAACTCCGTCTGGCTTTCTAAACTTACCTTTCGCCTTAACAAAACCTTCACGGCCGAAATCGATTGTAATATAATAATATTTATATATGTGGCGCCATTTATGCTCCTATCTGACGTAACTTTCGTATGCCCGTAAGCATACCGTATTATTTGTACCATGTATGTACCCATGAATGTGTTATTGCCTCGGCGCATCCGCACTACGCTACTTGCCAGCGTCGACCCGTTGTGTAATTATTATGCAATAGTTTTATTTTGGCTAATGACGTGATGAACAACAGAATAAGTAATATTAGTTCCGTGCGGGCATAATAGATGGTGCACTGCAGATCGCGTGGTGGTGTCAAGTTTTCCATCCTTACTAGGGTTGATCGATGAGTTTATACAATATCTTGTTTAGATATTTTACGCTTCATATGAGTTATATATGTATAATTTTACCCCATCAAACATGTGTAGCGACCAAGTGATTCAATGTACGAGTCTTACAACAGACATTGTAACACGTGTGTTTTATACTATCTTTTCTGATTTACATTTTATTCGCCTTTCTTCAAGTTAAAATATTCCAGGGAAAGTTCTCCATAAACCTATTAATGCACTAGTGCGTTTATAACTCATAAACGCACGACGTCTTCTGTGTTTTTAACAGTTTCTCGAGGATTTTCACTATCATGATGAAGAGTAATACACGAATTGGAAGAATGTATATACATATTTTCACTACTGACATTTATTTTATTATTTTCTTTTGTCTGCTATCGGGGATAATATAATCTTTCATACATCCAAACGCGTATAATTCGAAAACTATAACATATAACCATTTAGCGCCTGGTATAAGTTTACACTGATTTTCGACATACAATGCAGCCACATAACAGCATACAGAGTATCTCCTTAGAATAAGGAAATATGCTAAAATTTATATTTTTGTGGACGCCCTGTATAACTTTTTAAATTGCCTTTCTATAGACTATTTGATCTCAAAAAGGGTCATTATAAGCGATTTCTGAAATTCGATAGAATAAGCACAACATACGTCATTTCACGTTTATTGGAACAGCCTGTATGTAAATATCTATACCAATCGAAAGGGCTGACTAAACGGTACAAGTCTGCCATTGAAACCTTTTTTTTATCTCTTACCGTTTAAAAGTTATTCAGAAAAAAACAAATTTGGGCCAAATTTCAAGTGTGAATTGCACTCGCTAAAGTTGAAGTTCCGCAGCAACGGAAGGCGTCCTTGAGTAACACTCCATGGAGTCTACAAACTGACAAAGTTTCATCAAAATCTGCGATTTACAGTTCGCGAGGTTTCCTTGTAAGTATTATTTTAATGGTTTGTAAATAAAATGCATCATACTATTTAAGCGATTAAAGTCTGTATAATAAAAACAAATAAAACAATCAATAAACAATTACTGAGTTGTAAGAAGGACAAAGCATTCATACAAAATTATTTGTTGACAGATTTGACGTTTATTTATTATGCTGGTGGAATGATTATCATGGCCTGCCCTATTAGAAACAGGTATTATTATTTCTGCTAATTATCATTAAATATCATTCTTTTTTCAAAAAAATATGTCATTAGTTTTATATTTTATTATTTGATACTAACACATATTCACTAATTGGAGAGTTTATTCAATTATACAGAGTTTATATACTAAGCCAACACGAAAATTAATAGAAAATTTGTTAGATTTATTCAGAGTTATCTACAAAATTCTGCATGAGGTATCATAAACGTTCACCGGTTTTGTGTAAGGGTTGATTTGACATGAGCAAAGATATAGGATAATATTTAAAAAAAATGAAGTTACCGTGGACTAAAGTTAAACAAATGGGCAAGATCATAGTGGACCCTGTATATAATTATATTGGTTTTAGTTTCACTGTTGTATCAAGCTAAGTATGTGTGTATGGTATTTAAATTATAAATATCGAAAACAAAAGCAAAACAAACAACGCCGGTTTAACCCAAGGCTTGCAGCAGAGCCATTTTTTACAAAAGCATAAATAACAAAGTGATGTTACTTTTCTGCGTAGAATTTAAAAATAGGAAAATCTATAGGGTATTCCACTTAAAATAACGGGGTAAGTGTGCGTTTTCCTGCTTTTGGAACGCCCTGTATAGACAAAAATATTTTTGGATTATGCAAAATGTAAAACTTTTGAATAAAATATTTTTTCCTAAAATCAAAAATTGAGCTGTAATCAAAGACGCTTTTATTTTTTTATATATAAGTACGTGTGTACATATACTGTAAGGGGAACTAAAATATTAGGTTTAAACTTCTATTTTTATACATATCGGTGTATATATATATATATTGTAAGGGTAACTTTAGGAAAGGTCCTCTGAACAAATCCACTTCTGAAAAAATAACGACCGCGATTTGATGAAACCTTTCAGGAAGTTGATGACACTACATATATCTTAGATATGACAATTAAATGCGAAGGTTTAAACGAATTTATTAACAAATATTTATTATTGTTTCTACTGAGTTATGTAAAGAAAATATACATATTTATACAATGGAAGATTTATGTAGGTACATATTTCAATGTTCATTTCCTTGTATTAACAATTAAGAGATAGGCCAATCAAAGTGGAACGAGGTTCTTACACAAACAATAGTAAAGATGTACTTAATTCTAATGATTTAGACGTTAATAGAGGATACTAACTTTGATCTAATCTTTTGCGTAGAAATTATTAATAATGTAACTAAATATGAGCGCGTTACTTCTAGTTAATTCGAAGTATTTAACACTTCTTTGTATATTTCCACCAAACACAAGTCACTGCACATTTTTGTATTCACTGCGCCGCGGCAGTTCGTCACACGATGACATTGACGTAAAAACCGAATAAACCTACTACATTCACCGCACAGGTAACACTAAATTTATTTTCGCAAAGTGATACAAATATATGTAGTAGTTTTATGTTAAGTAACTATAAGCAAGGTATTATGAAAGGAATATATGTAAAGCGTGAATTAGCGTTTATATTATCTGGCTTGTATAATTTCCCGGTTATATTTGCATTGATGCTCAAATATTTGAACATTATATTATATTAATATTTTTTTCCTCTCACAATCAGTGTAACTAAGCAAACAACACGAAATAGCATAATGGATGTATATTATTGGTTGCTATATTGTCGCATATCCAACTACGTTTTAGTACCTCTTTTTAACTTAATTACTGGAGCAACAAATAGCATGTAAGTCGCTTAATGGTTTAGAAAAGATATAGTATATATAGATCGTAAGGGCACGAGCAATCTAATTCGTACAGGTTCATTCAATGAGCTTATTCACTCAACTTGAACCTAAACTATTGCATTAACATAAAAAGAAACTATAGATTTTATTATGAAATTGCACATTTGGTTTTAATTTTCTCAGTAGATATAATTCCGTACATCCGGACAACAATGGGAGAAATAACATTTGAAATAAAATTAACGTTGCGGGTGCATAATTGTACTTATAATCGCTTCTAATTGATTTGCTTCATATCAACTCCTAAATCAAGTTATAATATTAAATGTAGTGCGCCGCGCCGTATCAATGAAAACATATTTTATCATATTGTTCATTCAAAAAAAGATATGTTTGTATAGTAAATACAACGCCATTGTTTTCCTTTTATTGTTGAGATTTTTCACTAGTATTATTATTAATAACAATATTTCGCTCTCAATGATATGTATAATAAGTAAAACAACGGCCAGTTAGGGAGCTACCATTTGTTGTTGATTATTCTTTAAATAACAGCAAGGTTTCGATAGAACTACTATCTTTAACTACTATCTTTTTCAAGCTACAAACATTATTCTTTATTACACACAAGTATAACATTTGATACATGAACAATTAACATATTAGCTTATATCGGTCAACCAGTCAAAACTATCAAAACAAAACATATTCACTTTTATGTGCAACATTACTCTGAAGAATTAGTCGTGGTGCTAGCGGTCGGGATGATGAAAATTGTTTGAATTTTAAATATTTTGTTAACGTGACGTTTCGTCTATATAGGTATATACAGTGACCGGTATAAATATTGCAACATATGGGAAATTTTTTTATTATTAAAATATATTAAAACTTTTTTGGGGGGATAGGTTGTGCATGTCTAGGAACCCCAAAATCTGTTTTGACATACGTCACGTGACCACTAGTATGGCGGTAAATTTAAAAAATTTACCGCCATACTAGATGACATGGTATCCAAAAGTTATTTGAAAAAGTTGCTTAGAATTCAATTCTGAGGCTGCAGGTCACTGTATATAGCCTATTTTCAATTTCAAACGTGATTCTATACGTCAAAATAAAATTGTTACATGTTTGTTAAAATTTAAAATTTAATTATAAGAAGAAGAAAAAAAGATTTTAAGTTTAATTAGGCAAAAACATGTTCATATTTTGTTGTCGTTACACACGCGCAAAACAGTTACCCACAGCTGCATTAAGTTACACCTTCTGTAGATCATAGTTTAGATTCGGGTCTTGCCTTATATAATTTGACGAACATAGTTGTGCTTTTCTTAAACTTTTATAACCAACCTCTGCCCTTGATATCAAAAATGTTCCACACAATAAACGAGCACATTCAACGAATGTCGCGTTCACTAAAGGGTTGTTTGGTAGATCCTCCAATATGGAAACATTAACTTTGGGTGAGTGCTATTCAAAGTAAGTATACGACAAAATCGAAGAAGACAATACATTGCAGCAGGCATGTGCAACCACACTTTAAATAGCACAAACATAAAAAACAATAAGTATCCATCTTTCATTTGTTGCTTTCGGTTGAGATCTTCCACACATACTGCAATAGATATCGTTATAAACACATCCGAACACTACACCAAGTACATCAGATTATTAGCGCTAGTTGTTCTCTTACTACGTTAGGTGAGAAGGTTATGTTTTGTTTTATGCTGTCCTCCATTTCTGGCGTATTTATCGCCGCCATGTGATTGTTTTTACAACGTTGCCAATTGAGTAGCCTGTCGGAATTCCTTGGTAATGTTACTACCAGATGCAGCATTTATATATTTACAAACTTTTTCTTATTTTGTATTTTCTACGACCTGCTTGATGAGATAGACAGTTTTCTTTATACTACCTGTCGAACCATTCAAATTTACATTGAACTGAATGTTACACTAGATTCCGGTAAGTACCGACATGCGTAAGACATTTGAAAACATGGGGAACTGTTTTCTTGACATGTTAAAATAATAGTAATAGTGAGTACAGCTGATGACAGACTGGTTTATATCAAAGCTAAATAATAAAAATATATAACCAAATAACTACGTAACTTAAATAATCAACAAGATGTGAAATACAATTTTTAAAATACTTAATAATTTAGTTTTTGACGGAGCAAAAAGGTTAAATTAGAATAATTTTGAGAAATATTAACTTGAGTATTTGTCAATATGACATTAATTCAAGTTTAAATTGGCATTTTGCTGTTCTAATCTTGCCAACGGAATGGCAAGCATTTTTCCCAAAAAAGCCCTGTAGATGGCGCTAGCGGTGGACACGTGCAACTTATGATTCGATAGGCCGTATAAATGTAGACAGTCATCAAGCAGGTCGTGGTATTTTCAGTAGTATGGGTTTACTCATATTATATTTTTAATTATTATTATCAGAAATGGTTAAAACATCATATTTAATATATGAATATTTTATTTACTTATGGTGGTCGCCCGAAAAAAAAAATAGATAAAGAAATACCATTGAAAAGTAACAAATGAATAAAATTGCACATTGGCAAATTCATATTCTTTTCCGCAAAGAAATACATTTAAATCAGACCTTGTTTCACATAAAGAATCTTTATTTGAATTAAATATAGATAGTAACTGCTTTCCTTGAGGCGATCAAATATTTTTCTAAAAAAATGCCTTTTATTCAAATAAATTACTTTGACAAAAAAACATTGAACATATGATATCAAATATAATATGCTTAAATGAAATTATTTATTTCTTACAAAATCAGTGCAGCTATAGACAAAGTATCACTAATTTTATGTTACCTATATTTGTATTTATATAAATATTATAAACAATTGATTTCGATAGTTTTGGATTTAGTCTTTACGTAATTTATCAGCAAATGTAGGTAAATAGGTAAGTACTTTTTTATATTGACAATGGGTAGATTTTACAGTCTTGAAATAACCCTTCAGAAAATAAATCTTATTTTTGTTTTTTTTCGCTTGAAGATCACTCAGAATAACATGTTGTGCTGCAATTTTCATAATTTATACGAAGGTACATATATACTGAAATGTAATGACTTGTTTTGTAAAGGTATGTGAATAGAGTAGGACTACCAGAAGAAAGTGAGAACTTCACACGTAATCAAGTTGTTGCTACAGTATGTCAAGCTTCCATGGCTACTCTAAGTTAGAAGTTTCATTCACTTGCCGATTTATACAGTATTATAGGCTGTTCTCTGGAAAATGGTATTTGTAGTGGCGGACATCCGGTTATACTAGGAGTAGATACAACTGCTTTTTTATTTTATTTTTTTTAAAGGAACACCTGTATATTACTACACTTCTGGATTTCTCGTCAAATTTAAATAGCACTCTGTTAGGCATACATTAGATTTAATTGTAAGTGAGCTTTAAGGAAGCCTGATACATGTAACCATGATTTTCATCCTCGCTTTTCAATAATAGTTGTTAAGTACTGCTAGAAAGATAAGGTGCATCTATTGTTATTGCGGCTCTAACATTTATCAACGCGGTAGGTAATTTTTGATAATGGATCTTACGTTATCTAAATTTATATGAATTTACACACTTGAAACCAACTCATTCGAATGAGTTGTTGTTGTTTGCAACTGCTTTACAAAACAAGTAGGTACATACTTAGATAAATAGATCGAAGATATCATTTGGTAATAAATAGTATATTTATAGTAAACTTAATATAAATACAATTGCAGTGTTGTTCACGGTAAGCTTTGAGTTAGAATATAAATGTCCACATAGTTTAAATATGCTTGTTATGAATGGAGGAAATATAGCGCTCTGATGCAAACCATTCGATAACTCATATATAATAAATGTTATATCTTTAAGGTGCGAAATTACATATATAGTTTTACAAATATAACATATTATAAAGATAACAAAAGTCATGAACTGTATAGAATTAGATAACATTTTCTTACGTAATCAATATAGCCGAATAAGCTAGTGTAATCTGCTTTTGCATAGATTCGATTAATTTTTTTTCAGAAGTAGCTTTATATATGATATCGAATCCCAGAAAGTTTTAACTTTGTAATGTTTATAGTTTTCGAATAAATGACTTTCAAGCAGAAAAACGAAAAAGTATCATTTTCACTAACCTATGTTGGCTCTAATCGTCCTACTGAACAAGCATTAGTGACAATTTTCAAAAAAACTGGGTATATGGGGTATACAATAGGCCATGTGCATCATCATGGTGCATATGCAGCCGAGAATATTTCTGCCGTGAGTGATGGTGTGGCTGAAGGGCAAGAATTTCGAATCGATTTGTCAACGTTCATAGGCTTTGGGCCTTTTGGCGCATTTTGCGTAAAGAGTTACAGTTACACCTCTATGAAATCCAATTAACACAAGAACGCACGGGTAGCGAAGAATTTAGGCAAATTAGTATCATTTTTACTATAAAAAATAAAACAATGAAACGCAGGGAGTAACAGTCAACGGTGAGTGCTAGAGGTGCTTATTAAACGATTGTTTTTGACACGAAAGCAAAGAGACTGATGTTGACGACATGTAGTTCCAACAAGGTGATGTAAATTGCTACAACGTTAGATGTTTTGCGTAAAAAGTTTAGTGGTGCCATTATTTCACATATCGGTGATATCAACCGACCACAAAGAATGTGAGATTTAAGATGATTGGATTTCTTTTGTGGGTGTTTATTAAGAGTTGAGACTACGCCAATAAACCTGCAACGTCGGACCACCTAAGAAATAACATTCTTTATGTTATAGTCAGGATAGCCCCCGCAGCTTAGGAAAAAATTAACTGCTACAGAATGTCCAGAGGCCTACATTTAAATGACATAATTTTCCACAAATACTATGAGATTCAAAAAGATTGTCAATTCCGCTCCTATAGATAGTAACGGGGTGTAGGTATATACCGCGTGTTTGTAATGAAGGTTTGAACTAAGTCAGTGTTGGAACACAAGAAGGTAAACGGATCTGTCATAAATAAGGAAAACGTAACCTATATTTGAACTCGCATTATATAAACGACTATGGATTGGTGTTTCTGCTTGTAAAAATGAAATGTAATTAATTTAACTTTACTAAATTATGATTTTATAATTCAGTACTAACTGGTGTTTCTAAATTTATCTATTACTTTAAATTATAACATACAATTAGTATAATTATTAAGTGACAAAACTGCATCTCTCAGTTCTTCTATGGTATGCATGCGGTTTCTATAGATCCTATTTTTTAGATTGCCAAACATGAAGTAATCTAATGGGGTTAGATCAGGCGATCTTGGTGGCCATCTTTGTGCTCTAACGACCCTGTCAGCAAAAAACTGTTGAAAATAATCTGCTTCAAGCTCATTTTCTTGTAACTCTGCAATAAACAATTCCAACATCTGTTGATAATGTTGGGCTGTTTCAGTTTTCTCGAAAAAAATTGGCCCTGGTATTCGTTGCCTGGACATAGCTAACCAAACTCCAGCTTTTATGGGATGCAATTGCGTTTCTCAAAATTCGTGTGGATTTTCTGCAGACCAGATACGATAGTTGTGTGAATTGATATAGCCTGTTAGATAAAACCAGGCTTCATCCGAGAAAAATGATTTGTTTAGCAAGTCATCGTCCCTTAAATTGTTATTAAACCAATGACAATATTCCAATCGCCTATCGTGATCTAATGGTAATAATTCCTGTACCGTAGAAACTTTATAGGGATGAAATGTAACTTTCTTTTGACAGCTCATTGCGCTGAAGTGTATGATAAGCCTATAAAATTATAAAATGTAATAAACTATTTCACTTAATGTTAATATTGATTTTTTACCTGTTTGTTGAGCTAATTACCACAGATAAATTCCCTTATTCTTGCAGTATTCAGGAAGACTATTGTTGGTGATATTAGATGTAAATATAAACGGTTTGAAAAAAATGTCGCTAAATGTCAAGAAAATTCATTTAATGTATGAAATTTGTATGTAGCTAACTTCGCTCATTAAATTGGTAATAAGTATAGATAAATTTTTCCGGAAAACGGTTTTTTTATTACGACAATCATTTTGAATCTCATAGTACATGAATAATACAAAATATATGATTAACAATAAAAGAAAAAATAAAATAATGTTACATTTTCTGTTTGTTCTTAAATAAAAATTAGGAAATTGGAATTCGATCATCTTTGTAAAATTCAAATCATTATTAAACTTCTCATTATCAAAATAAAATCTTGTCTCAATTTCATTTGAATTTCTATAGTAATATGTTTCCAGACGCGATCTAAGTAAAGCAAAAGTATGGATAATAATAATAATAATAATATAAGTTTATTGTAATATAACAAAGGACGTCCATAATATAACAAAAGACGTCCATAAAACTACACACAAAATTAGTAGCAATCTTTCTTTCAATATAACAGAAAATCGTTAAAGCTATATGGTTCAATTTCACAAAGAAAATGAAACAATCTTGTCCTAAAAGTAGTAAGTGACTCAATCATTTTTAATTCAGTTAGCAGAGCATTATAAAACTTGTGGCAAATATAAGTAATATTTCGTTGAGTTAGTGACAATCTACAAAGAGGATAGCAGTCATGCCTGTTTCTTGTGGACCAATTGTGTAGTATCGTGTTGTGAGAGAAGAGGTGTTTGTCTTTAAAAAGGAAGAGTAAGGACTGAAATATAAAGATGTCGTATAAGGTAAGTAATTTATTTTTCTTGAAAAGAACCGGACATAACTGCGCAGGGTTTAATTTATGAATTATACGTAAAAAAAAATTTTGAGTAGAAAATAGTCTGGGCATGTCACTGCTACTTCCCCACAGCACAATTCCATAATTGAGATGAGGATAACAACAACCGAAATACATTGTACGAAGAATTGTGTAACCAGGTCTCGCAATCGCCTTAATCCAACACTGATACTGTTTATTTTTTTTTTACAATGACATCAATATGCTGGGTCAATTTCAAGTGGTCATCTACAGTGATGCCTAGTAGACGCACTGCACTTTTAACAGAATTATAATAAATGCTTTAATTTAATTTTTTGTATGTTGCCCTGGTGGGGCACGTATTACTTTTGTACCATGTTTATATATTTAGTAAACATTCAACCAACAAATAGAAATCCTAAATGAATACAATTTATGTAGTATACAGCAGTGTAAACGTTTATTTAATTAATATTCTGTTATTTTATTATGTATCCCCTGCATCGAGTTGCAGTTTGTACGTGTTGTTGGGGGATAGGTATATTTGGTTTTTAAAGAATTTACTTATATTTTCGGCTTACTGCGCGGATGTCTAGAATCGCCAAAAAACTACAGATAACCGCTATCTATAACAACTACAACATACTTGGATCTCAGAAAAATATATCATATAGCTTAGGAAAAGTGTTTCTTTTTTGTTTTTCTTCTTCACGATTTATTCGAAAACTATAAACATTACAAAGTTAAATTTTTCTGGGATTCTTATTATTAAGAAAATAATTATATAAATAGCCGAATCTATGCAAGAACCGATTTGACTAGCTTATCTGGCTATGGCCTTTGGCATAGTAGGACTGTGATACCTAACAGTAGGAATACAAAATCATAGCTAATATAAATTTTACATACCTATTAAACTTATGCAGATATCTTTTAATGGTTTTTTTTTTGGCAAGCATAAACTATTTCCTAGGCATAAATACATATGTACATACCTGGATATTATTAATTTGTAATATAATCAGCACTATAAATTATCACAAAAAGTAAAATCTGTATTAAACATAAAAGTGGTATGTACCATCTATACCAATTTTGCTATAAAAATGTAATGGTAACAACCTGCGGTATTTATATGGTACGTATACGCATCTCTACTTTAGTAATAACTGGCCTTGACAGTTCACGCTTTAACAATTTTAATTTTTTCTATTTGCTATTTGGAAGGTCGTTATAGTTCTTGTTCATTTGTTCTGTTATAAAAAATGATGTGAATATATATTTTTTTTTTTGGTTGTCAACAATTGATACTTTTATACTTTTTAAATGACTTCGAAATTTGTGTTTATGTTACGAAATATAATAATAATTAGCTATGCATTTTTATCTTGCATGTCAAATATTTGTTTCGAAGTTTAAAAAAAATGAACATTAAAAATGCTTGCGGCGAATAATGACTTTGACTCATTCTAAGCAAACATCTTTTACTGTGAAACTCTTATATAATAACCGGTTTCTATAAAATTTGTTTGATTAATTATGATAACTGGCATTTGCTGACGCCAAGATAGTGATCAAGAAGATGATTTAGATATTATCACTATTCTTAATATGATTTTATTTTCAATTACCTTTCCTCTCTTTAATGTGGTTGAAAGATTCACTGATAACTCAGAGATAAAGTGAATATCTAACAAGGGAATATTCCGAAGTGATGCTTCGCACTTGAAATGACCACGCAAGTACGCTGTGATATTTGAAAAAAAAAATATTAAGATCTAAAGCAAAACAATAACTAGATGAAGTATAACTTGTTTCAAGAAAGGACGTAGTGTACAACATCACAATTTTACAATGAAAAACAAATAGAAAAGTCCGGAACTAAAATTAGCGAAATATACATACACAATCATCCTAGATATGGCTTTGTGAAATACCTTGAAAGGAATATGGATTAGTTTATACTTAGCTAATAACCATAATAATAATATATGCCTTTATTACCACTAAACTTTGATTGTTTTACAATGACAAAAACGAAGCAGGTAAGGTAGATCTCCGAACGAGACTCAGAGTTATTTGCATACTAGCCCTGCTAATATATTCATATAGTATGCTTATCAATTGCTTAATACCTAATGAATTGTAGAAAAATCATATACAACAAATATGCACGTACGCTCAGTGCATGGAAAAAATAAAATACTTAACAGTTAATCAAGACATTCAAACAATTTTAACCTAAAGTAACTAGATGGGCACACCACACTGATCGTGAAATACGGCTTTTCGCACACGAGATTTAAAGGCAGAGACATTTAGTAGTTTAAGGTACTTTGCAATTGATGTATTTATTGTAAATATTGTAGGAGTAAGAACGCTTAAACAGGGATGTCCTAAAGGTGGGAGGGGATCTTAAGCCCCTAAATCTCGTGGTAATATTGTGACTGTCGGTCCTAAATCTAATTTTTAAATATAAATATAGCGGCGACTTATACACAATTTCATGAAATAAAGTTAACGTTTTCAGTTCGCGTCTATTTCTCATATTTAATATATATATATATATATATATATATATATAAGGAAAACTTAATTCAAATTCTTGGTATTCGTGACGATGAAGGTATTTCAAAAATAAAATAAAACTACATTTAACGTTTCGGCAATATATTGCCTTCCTCAGAAAACTACAAATATAATTAAAATAGTGAGAGTTATATTGTTTACATAGTTGTTATATGTTGCTTACCTAAAAACATAATTCTAAACCCGGAAAAATTAACTATTACAATTTCAGAAGTTACATTTTGTTAAAACATTATTACTATTTTTTTTTTCTTTTTTTTTTTTTTATTATCAAATTTATGAACCATTTGTGAAATTATTAATTTACAATAAAGTTTCTAAACCTTTCAACTTGTGTTGTTGTTATAATTCGAATGAATTTTAATGTTACAGACAAGCAAGTGTAGCCTTTACCAATAAACAAGTTTTTACACTACTGTTTCTTATACTAAATAGACCTAATGCAAAGGAAGGAACGTATACCGGGTCTGGTCACAAAGTAATTACAAGATCGAACTGTAAATAGTTGATAAATTTTGAATCTCAACTCTGTCATTGATTGCATCATTATTTTGTTTTATGTGTATAAGCTCTAACATGTTTCTGATTTTGTAATTTTTTTCTTTAGCTAATATATTAAAAAAAAAAAAAAACAACGACACAAGTCGAAAGGTTTAGAAACTTTATTGTAAATTAATAATTTCACAAATGGTTCATAAATTTGATAATAGAAATAAAAAAGAAAAAAAAATAGAAATAATTGTTTTAACAAAATGTAACTTCTGAAATTATAATAGTTAATTTTTTCGGTTTTTAGAATTATGTTTTTAGGTAAGCAACATATAACAACTATGTAAACAATATAACTCTCACTATTTTAATTATATTTGTAGTTTTCTGAGGAAGGCAATATATTGCCGAAACGTTAAATGTAGTTTTATTTTATTTTTGAAATACCTTCATCGTCACGAATACCAAGAATTTGAATTAAGTTTTCCTAGAATTTTTGGCGAAGAATATTAAATATCATTTATATATATATATATATATATATATACGCTGACATGAATTTATTTTCTCTGAATACGATTGCACGTAATACTGTCTATAGCTGTATGGCAAATGGTAGAGCAGTAAGTAAACTGTGATAGTACAAATGCTTCACATAGTTTGAATTTGGCATTAACAGGTAAGGAGGATCTGTGTGGATAAAGGTTCCTTAAATTCATATAGGCACGCTTAATATATTTGGTTATTTGGTCATTAAATCTAAGAGAGTTACCCATAGACAAACCCAAATTATTTGCAGTTTGTGCAATTGGCAACTGTAGGCAACAAACGACCACATGGAAAACTTTTCGAGTTCTTTACAAATTTTAGATTTTCCGAACAATAACACCTTAGATTTCGGGGGATTTAAATGCAAGTCAAATTTAGCGGAAGTCTGATGATATCATCTGTCACACCAAGTAGTGCCGTTTTACCATTTTACGTGTTTTGCAATTCAATAAAAAAATAAAAACTCTTGTAAATAAAAGAGGTGAGTGACAATTTTTATGTTCTGCTTTGCACAATTTTATGTGAAAGTGAAGAAAAACAAATTTCCATTTTCCATTTCCCTCATGTTTCTGCTTTTATTACAATTTTAATTTAAAATATCCGGAAGTCATTTCTATCACCCTGGAGAAGATTCAGCGTTATCATTTTAAACTGCATTCGGATGGTAGCGGAACGAAAGGAAAACGACGAGTTTGTATCAGAAGACAAATATTAACTCTAATAAATAATTGAAAGAAGATTGATGTGCACTAGCTACTTATAGAAATGTTTATTTGTTTGTTAGTCGGACCTCTTTAGTGCAAAAACAGATTTCTTTTGTTATTATAAGTTCTTATATTTTTTAAAAATAATTTCAGTGCAATAAATGCTAAAGCCTATTTCACGTGTTATTATTCAGTGTTTCTAGGACTCATTCTTGTTTCATCTAGCATATAATTGAATTACATATCCTACAAAAGAAAAATACATAACATTACAGAATAAATATGGTTGTTTTAGTCATTGTAATACCCAAATTGACATCATATCTAATATAAAAATAATAAACCATAGTTATCTCATAGTAAATTTAACAGTGGTTACTGTTACCCGTTGTGTGCTTATACATTGAATTCACATTTTTTCTGCAGTTGAAATTTTATTATTAGTGATCTCGTAGAGGAAAATGGATGTAATTATAGTTAAATATTCCCTACTTTTTCCACAGAATTACTAAATACGTAAAGGAAAGGGAGGTTTGCAACTTTACGTAATATTCTGTAAATCTACAGTACGTGAATTTAATTTTACATAATACACTATGGCCACATATAACCCATGTAGTATATCGTGAATTTACAGAAACGTTTTTATAGTGTATGACCCCCTATGCGTGTTTTTTTTTTTAATGCCGTGATGTTCTTAGAGTATTTATACAAATTAGACAAAAGTATATACCGAACCCAAAAATTCTTAAAACGAAACAAAGATATATTAATATTAGACCTGCCAAATCAAATATAACAGTAGTAATGAAAAAAAGTGATTACAACACCAAAATAAATTAATTACTAAGTGACTCTTCCATTTCTAAAGAAATAAAGAAAAGTCTCAACCACACAATCCAAAAAAAAATGCAATGATCTAATTAATAAATGAAATAGCAAAAATTTTATATCACCACAGACTGTCAACACGTTAAGTTACACAATGCTATCCCACCGAAACTATAGGGACTGCCTAAGTTACACAAAAAGAAATACCGTTAAGACCGATAATTTCATGCACACAATGCCTCTGTTATGCATTATCTAAATATCTTGCTAACATAATTAATAAAATAACCCGAAAAAGCAATATTATATAAAAAAAAATTCGTTTGAATTTGGGAACTTTATAAATAACATTTCTCAGCAAAAAAAAATGTATTAAAAAAGGTATTAATATCATTAGACGTTGTATCTACACAAACATACCCAAAACATTAATTAAATACGTTATTACAAAAAGATGGTCAGAAATACAATACCACACTGGTATACCTACGTTTATAGAATTTTTAGAAGCCATTGATTTTACATTCGCTAATGCATATTTTCAAATAGACAATAAATATTTTAAACAACTGGGCTCACCAATATCAAGCCCATTGACCCAACAAGTCTTAGAAGAGGCAGAGAATAAATAAATAAATAAATAAATAAAAAACTTTAAACCCAATTTCTATAGAAGATACGTGGATGATTGCCTAACGTTACTCCATGAAGAAAAAATTGAGCACGTTTTCCAAATCTTCAATTATATAAATTATATAATAATTCATACAAATACATACAAATTGTAAATAAGTACAATAAAAAAAAATATAAATACATTGCACTATCATACATAAACGGGTTGTCACAAAACCTAGACAAAGTTTTATTAAATTTAGCTCACAAAAATACAAACAATCTCTCTCACCTACATTCTAAATTAAAAAGTAAAATCCCACATAAAAACAGTCAAATTTCATTTATAAAATAAACTGTAAAGATTGTAACGTCTCTTATATTGGACAAACGTCAGAATATCTACGTAGGTGAAAGACTAAAGCGTCATAAATAAATGGCCAGACGTGTCTGCTTACACGGGTCGCACTCGCCTCGCGATATGCGGAAACAGATTTCTTCTGCTGCATCTGTGCCATAGTATATCTTCATGGCAGTAAAATGACTTCTTCCGATTCGTGTGTCTGGTATCTAGTATCAAAGTTAGTCGAGTCTTGATGCAAGATAGTATAATTCTCCGTTAATGTTTTACGCATTGTAGATGTAATACAATGTCGGCCGTAGAAATTCCCAGAAAACGATTATTGTTTCATAATATATATCGGTGAATTCCAGGATTTACATTATGGTGGTGCCAAAATAGTTTGTAGAGTGTGCGATAAACAGTTATTGTGCTGACACAAATCGGACTGCACATTGATGGTGGTGCATCTGATTCGTTATTCACCTATAAAGATTCATTTTAATTATGTGTGTGTTACATCCTTAGATGTTGAACGGTCTTTTTCAAAATATAAGCATGTTTTATCGTCGCGACGAAAGCGCTTTAGTGAGAAGAATCTTGAAACACTTAATGCTACAAACTTTTTACCGATCCTATACCATTTCTGCTACTTAAATAAGGTAAGGGGGTTATATAAAATATTTGTAGTTAAATAAATAAATAATTTTGCTCTTTCCCGACATTGTATTGTATACTTGTGTTAAACGTTAATGTCACATATATAAAACTTAGTACTGACCCGGCGCGCAGTAAAGACGAAAGTTGACCACTCTAGTCATAAATACTCTAAAAACATCACGGCTTAAAAAAAAAGCACGCACAATCTAAGGGTTTTGATTAGTTTTGTTTTTGACAACACAGAAATTTTGGACAGAGAAACGCAAAAGAGCAAGAGAAATACTAGAGTCAATATATATCAACAAACAAAATTGCATGTAATGATAAAATAGACATGTTAAATTCACCATGTTTATAATATACCATTATTCAAAATTATCAAAAATAACCACTACGATAAACAGTACATTTGTATATCGCCAAATAAATACAACATATAGACCAATAACTATACCACAAATAAAAACAAAAATACCAAAAAAACACTCATGCACAAGCAAATGGCATCGAAACCCCTAACATCACATATAAACACATTACTACAACAATATTTAAACGAAACACATAAAATGTAGTATCTATACGTTAGATTTAAAATTTAAAGTATAACGATAATTTTTTTTTTAAACAAATGTGACTATATGTACTATATACATATAGAGTTCGTGGCAATAGAGAATGGTACATGGTCACATGCGCAATGAACGAATGCCGAATAGCCGATGCCTCGTTGCTAACTTCAATTTTATATTAACACTCATATTACTGAAACTACAACAAATTCTCTATTAAACAACTTATGCAATTGGTTTTCGCAAAATAAACTGTCTTTAAGTTTAGCAAAAACAAAATACATGGTATTTCATGCCAGACAAAAGAGTATCGAACATTACAATTTAGCTATAAACAAAAAAGAATTATTTTGCTGCGATAGTTAAATTTTTAGGAGTTATTTTTGATCACACGTTGATATGGAAAGAGCAATGTGACAGTATTGTGCAAAAGTTACACCAAAAAGCTTTTGCTTTTAAACGCTTAAGGTCTCAGATATCTGTGGATTGTTTAATTTCATTGTACTATGCTGAAATTCAGTCTAGATTACAGTGGTATACTCTTATGGGAAACTCGGCAAGTTCGCATCAAGTATTTTTAGCGCAAAAATCTGTGATTAGAAGTGTTGCTGGAGCTCATTTTTATGATTCCTGTCGACCAATTTTTAAAAAATATAAAATCCTTCCTCTTTCATGTTTATACATTTTTGAATCGTCATGTTACATTATACCAGTCAAAAGTTAAATATTCCGACCAACGCGAAAAATCATGATTACGACACTAGAATAAAAGATCAACTGCACTTACCTTCTACCTCAATGAATATTATTAGTCAAGGTGCATATACTTAGGAATAAAAATATTTAATCATTTACCCAACGAAATTAGATGTCATGACAGTTATAAAAAGTTTTCGAAAGTCACTAAAAGCATTTTTGTTACAACTTTTTTTACTCGTGGCTGAATATTTCGGAGAGTAATACGATCTTCTTTTGCTTTGTTTTGGTTTTTTTTCTGTTTATAAATTCCTTTTTTGTTTTTGTATCTTATTATTAAGATTATTCATTTATTGTTTTATAATTTTGTTTTTTAGTTTGGTGGTGGCTTCATTAATTGTGTTTCCTGACTTATTATACACACAATTGTGTCTTTAATTAATAAATATATTATTATTATTATTATTATTATTATTATAACTATTTTATTCCCAACATAATATTTTATTCTTATAGATTATTGTAATTAGTGTACGTAATTTAATTTTCCTTTTTAAATGTTGTTTGGCTTTTCTTTAAATGTGTGTGTCATTTTTAAGCAATTATATTTAAAATGAAATATAATATTTACTGCTTAAAAATGCCACACAAATTTAAATAAAAACCAAACAATATTTAAATTATATAACATTAATTTATAAGAATAAAATATTATGTTGGGAATAAAATAGCTATATAAAATTCAAGTTGATTGCAAATATGAATATATTTCATTTTTTACATTCAGAATTTTATTATTACAATTTCCGCAAAACTAAGATACATTAAAGAATTGTAAGGGAAACTGCAACGAGTATTTATCCAATTACACTACAAAAAGGTCCGGAATTTAATTTTTCAAGAACTCAGTATGTTAGTCTGGCACTGGAATACCTACCAATGGTATGGAGGCTTGTCAGAGGTACTTTTATTCCAATACCAGGAAAAACTGAACAGGATGGAGCAAAGTCTCTGAGACCAAGTTTGATACCATTTCGGTCGAAGACTCTTAAAAACTGCTTGTATAGACACATAAGGGGCGATGTATTACCATATCGGCCACTATGCCAAAGCCAGTATGCGTATGAAGCAACAAATACAGCCTTGCATGAACTCGTACAGAGAGCTGAGCATGCCCTGCAAACGGATGTAAAAATCGAGAACGGGACTGGAGCTGGAATCTACAGTAAGGTAAGAAACACGACGATAACCCTTTCTCTATGAAAATATGCCAATGTCTTTCAAGCAGAGGCATTTGCTATATTGCATTGTCCAACTGAAATCAATCAGAGGGCTTACAAAGTAAGCGGATCTATATTGCAGTAGACAGCCAGGCGATACTGAGGGCAGTAGTGAACCCCAAAATACAATCTAGACAATCATCAAACACATCAGTAAAGTCACTTTTCTGTGGGTGCTCAGATTTTCGAGAATCGAAGGAAACTAAAAAGCTGCTGAGTTAGCAAGAAAGGGATCATCGCCTTCATGTTTAGGCCCAGGCCCTATTCTAAGAGTGTCCAAAAACATTGCACGAGAACAGGTGAGAAGAACCTGGTATAAAATTACCAGACAAATTCATGGAAAAACCTTTATTAAAGGACCATCAAAGAAGAACACTGCAGAACCACTGCAGCTTCATTCATTTCATTCATTCATTAAAGTTAGCGTGGGCACTTGATGTCCAGGCACTTGAGCTAGGTGCTCATTGTACCATCCCTATTAATCTCTTATTTCCACTCGAGCAGCTTGGTGTTCTCTATAAAGCCCAGTATCTTGCCCAGTGGAAACTTGAGAACCTTCGGGGGCTCCAATAGATCTCCCTCGAAATATTTCTGCCTGAGTACCTTCAGTTCCTCACATGTGCAGATTACATGTAAACTCGTTTCCTCCTGTAGTTCGCATCTTCTACACCACGGTTCGCTTACACGGCCTTTGTTGTATAGATACTTTTTCAAGGGACAGTGTCCAGTTACCAAGTAATGGTTTGCTGCAGGTTAGTAGGAATCATATTCGTACCGTAGCAGGTCTCCTTAGAGGCCACTATGCGCTGAAAGAACATCTACAGAAAATTGGAATCAACAGTGGTGATACCAACTGCAAACTGCGTAATAGGATGCCAGAGAACACTTATCACATTTTATGTGAATGCAAGCATATAGACGCAAAAAATAAGCAATTTTTGGCAAGTGATAAACGAATCCAGGGAATGAATAATTATAATCAACCAGCCAGAGACCTGTACAGATTAGTGCAAGGTATTAGGATATTGAAATAGCTAATATTATAAATTATATGCCTATGAGCAAAACCGTATTCACGTCCGTCAAGTCACTTTGTTAGTTCGAGGGACTTGACTTTTGCCGCTAAAGTCGCCGTCGCATGTCACGTACAGGAAAATGACGTCCGAACCATGATAACTAAGGCAACCGTGTGGGGTAACCATCTAACCACAGTTGTTGACAATTCATAGATATAGATAATCACATAGATAATTGACAATATTATTGTCAATGTAGTGTAGAGTGTAAGTTGAGTAATTTGGTTTGAAGGCTTATTAGTTTCTGTTATAAAAACCCCTTTACGTTTGTTTAATTGTCCTCTGCTATTCAGTATTTTAGGTAAGCATCCTCATGAAGAATTAAAAAAAAAGTAAAAAAGCTTAAAATTATATGGTGATAGATATATTTGTTTGGTAAGGACGGTTCTCTAGTAAGTGAAAAGATGAAAGTAAAGATGCCTAATTGAGCAACATTGCAATTCGTACAACTTCAACGTTTTGCACGATAATTAAAAAAATTTTGAAAGGTCGATAGTCCAAATTTCCTGCGCGCAATTTTAGGTTTGATTGGACAAGATTGGATTAACGTTATATGGTTACTGACTAGAAAAAATGTACTAGCATTGCCATTTAGGTCTATATAACGTATTTATTATCTATGGTTATTAAAGGCCTAGAAATATATAATGTGTCATCATATTTTGTTTAACTTGAGAAACTGTAATTCGGCAAACACCGTTCATCGTTGTAGGAAGAATTAAGTGTAATGTAAATGAGTCTGACTTCATCTACCATTTACCAAATTCTGCGACAATGACAAGTGGTTTACGACAACTGTCATTCTACAGCTCATATTTCCTTTACAAAATCGACAGTACGATAATTGAAAATGCGTGAATACATACTAGTGATATGTTGTGCTCGTGAGAATGAACAATCATTCAGAAAGATATAATGTGTTTGTTACTTACTGCGTTTTATTGTAAATATCACTGCATTGTCACTAAAATAAAGTATAATTAAACTACACGTTACACTATATAAACTCCAATACTACACATTTTTAATGCCAATTCGGCATTTTATTAGTTTAATCCTTTTTCTTGTCTCCATCATACCACTTTCATCAACGACCTCTATCCGAACCTTCTGAGGCTCGCAGGGCGATCAATAAATTGTGTGGCAATTTGCTTTGCATAACCGTTATTAGAAAAAATATATAATTTAACAAACCTCACAAATGGAACATAACGTATGCATTATTAAAAAATGAAATTTTTTGATGCATATTTTTGAAAATTAAGAAAGTATGCTTGAATTACCTATGTAAGCATAGCAGTTGCATATATTATTTGTAATGACCAATGTCTTATATTTCTAATATTTATTAGTTAAAAATGATAAGATAAATGTTTTAGATGGGAATGATATAAAACAAACAATGTGAGAGAGAAAAAACAGGTTTTCGTAAAATTGGAAACAATGTTTACAAATATCTGCTGCACCTAATAATAGTCATTACAAGTAGATATTTTTGAGCTGTCGTGTTATTGTTATCTATTGTGAAATAAATTCATGTTACGACCGACTATACAAAATCGAATTTAGCGCATATTTGCAACTGTAGTTATACCTAGAGGAAGCTATAGATAATAAAAATAGTGACAGCAAACTTTATAATATCCGGTGTTATAATTGTAGTACCCCCTATACCTCTTCTAATAAATAGTAGTTTATGGATATTAGATAGTTTATTCTTGTCACTGAAGTAATACCAGGTGTTACATTTGTAATAACATGATTTGGTGTTTCCTTGAAAAGGAATATAATTTTAAATTCACGCATTTCTTCGAAAATAATATAATTTTCGTTGAAACAGTTTATTCCTTTAAGTGAAAGATCTTGATTGTTGATTCAAGTCCTCTTAATTTTGAACTTGAAAACTATGCGGATTAGCAGAAAACTATAAGCATTTTGATTCAAGAGGTTTTCCTTTTCTTATAACATTTATTCATGTTAGACTTAAGCGTAAACACAACAAAATGGCGTGATAATTTTTAATAGAAATAAAAATGAATTATCTGCAGAAGCCCCGTGTATTAAGGAGGGATTTGCTGTTAGAATGTTGTAAATCCTAGTAGTATTGGGAAGTTGGTCGCAGCGATGACTCCCATCAGATGTTGATCTGGTAAATATACGATCGTAGTTTCCAGCCTATTTTGTGCGAAATATTATCTGTTACTGGAATGAAATAGGAGATGCGCCATCTATGCGACAATTTCTCTACTACACATAAATATATCTGCTCATCTGCTGTACTATATGGCGCGAAAACTGCTATACGAAAATAAAACGCGATATTTATTTTCACTTCCTTGTAAATATTTAGCTAAATTAATAAATACTACGCTAGCTTGAAATAAATCTACTAACCAAATTATCTGTTTGATTGAATACAGGAATATTTTTAGTATTCCTAAATCAAGTAATAATTTAGTAGCTGTAACCAAATGCATGAAAAATGGTTGAAAACAACAAGATGGTTTTTTCCGTGTATAACAGTTTTAAAAACCTTCAAACGCTATATACTGCTGTAAAGTTCTTTGGCTTCTAAATAAATCAGCATTAACTGAAAAGATTTCAATTATCTCTGAAATTTCTTCAATCTCGCGCGAAAAATATTCACTTTTGTTCATTATTGTTTGTGTATCTGAGACTGATGCGCGTGGGAACATGAATAAAACTAAAATACTTCCGCGTAAAAAAGCACTCAGCTTGAATACAGGTATTTGTATTTTCCGTTAAAAGGCAAAAGTTTTAAATCAATGTATACATGCGTGTCCAAGCAAATAAAGCAAATCGTCCGGTTTTTTTTTATTTATTTAAAATACTGTTTATAATTCAATAATATGATAACGTACTTAAAAGAAACTAAAATATGTTGTTAAATATGTACATAATAATAACAATATAATATGTAATGTGTATTGTCTTACTTAAACAGAAGTTATACAGAAATTATAAAATATTAATCAAAACTAAGGTGCATTTCATTTAATTACGGTTATTTTTGGTCGAAAAGCATGTACTTAAGAAGAAAATAGTCTTTCGGCAAAACAGCACGCTACTTTCAATTAAAATAAACATTTTTCTGAGAAAAAGTATTCTTTTCGTTGAACATGATAAAAACCAAAAGTTATAAAACTTTTCATTTAATGAAATCTGTTTTCTCAGTGCATTGTTAGTGGTTTAGGTTGATGAAATGAATTCCGCATCACTATTTTCTCGATTCACATATCTATTATCACTATATTAAAATGTTGAGTTTTCGAAATATCATAAAAAAATTGTAGCAAAAATATGCATTGCGCCTCCTTGAAAATATGAATGCCCGTCTACTAAATCTCTATACCTATCAGACTACAACCAAACCATAAATAGGTAAGGTAGGTCGTTATAGATTGGTCGCTATTAAGAAATTCATGTAGTAGCGCTGTTCGCGCCATTTACCCGTATGGATACTTGTATAGTGACTGTTTCTTTTAAAAGAGATTATGAAGTAAATCACATTGTTTTTCATAATTATGTGTGGTTACAAAATAAGTACAAAAAAATTGAAGTACCGGGATATACGCTATGAACAATGTGTGCTAACCGATGTGGGAGATTGAAATTACTTGCAACGCTGCTTCCTAAGGAGTACATGAAATTATTCGTGACAGACCTGCGATAACATAATAATTTTAATTTTATTGATGCTTGAAGTAATTTTTGTATATTTAAGCATAAATAAATGCACCTCTACATTATTCCTGTTGGTCCACAGCAGAATTAGATACAACCAAGAACATATCAAACTTCCTTTAAGCAGTATAGAGGTTTCTTCGACTTCTATAACAATGTACGATAAGCATATTACATATCATTTCATATTAATATTTAATTTACCTGTTGATGGTGTACCCCCTGTTAATCCGAAAAATGTTTGAAGAACATTCGGTCAGTGCAACCCATTACAGAACAGCAACAGCGCCTCTTGTCTAAAGCAAGGATTATAACTCATTCACTCTTAATATCAAAATTTAGATTTTCGAATTTACCCATGCTGACAAAAAGTTTCGTAAAAATCTCTTCACTATTGAATGCACACGTGTCTTACATCAAATAACTAAAATCAAATAATTAACCTAATGATAAACACTATTACCCAACTAATCTAAAAAAAAAGAAATTCTAAAAAAACAATTACCGAAAAAAAAACTTAGATACTGAACTTTAAATAATAATAATTTGCTTTAAAAAAACAAGTTTGAAAACGACAAAATGGTAATTCAACAACGTTCAACATGTGGCTCTCAGAATTAAACAACACAATAATAACATTGGTATATCGGTGTTGGCAGTGGATGAAAACTTAATTCGTTAGATGGCGCTTGAAATGCCGCCAGATTTGAAAAAGAAATCCGTCAAATCGACGTTATCAAGTTAAAATCTGCTAAGTGGGTTTTACAAAATTTTACAGAAGAAGCAACAAACTAATTAAGTCCTCTAGTTTTACAGTTATATTAAATATTAGTCCATAAATAATTGGCTAGACAGTAATGTGCAAAATTAAACTGTTTGTGACAAAATACAATTAAATATATTCAATTTTCAATCGATATTAACATTTTGAGAACACATAGCAGATTTTGCTTTTTAGAAATGTCACATAGCAGTTGATAAAATAAAAATAAAACACATTCAAATTAGAAAAACACGCTTTATTTTGACGAAAAATATTGTTTTAACTCGTATAACTAACTATTGTGTGTTACTTATGTAAAAGGGAATCGTAAAACGTATAGACAGTGCAAGTTTTACCTCCTGAAAGTGAACGAACTTTTCTTTTTTAATTTTCTTTGCGACAAGAGGCCTTTGTAAAGTGACACAATGAAACTGAAATATTAACGACTAATAACATCGGCAGCAAAGGTATTGTTGTATTAAATATATTTTAACAAAAACAATTCGATCCAAATTAAAAATGATTCAAAAGTGCTTTAACTGTAATGCTCATATTCAAAACAGCCATTCCTTACGAGCCTTCTTGGTTCGAATATTTCAAGATTAGATAATCGCGTACATTATCACAAATCTGACAGTATAGGAAGGTGTATGGGGTTTAAATCTGCCATACTAAACATATATCTCATTTTGAGGAAAAATCCCACATAGCAGATTTTGACTTGGCGACGACAAAATACTTGAACCAGTTTGAAGTGAATTCCTAAACTTTTGTGTGTATTTTAGCTTTTCTAGGATACCTAGAAGAAGTTCGTTTGTAAACCGTAATCACTTAATTTTTGATGTACTTACCGTGAATACAATGACAGTAGCTCCAAATACAAACCACTGATTTGGTGATTTATGTATATAATAGCTGCTTTCATTCCTGCCAGTGATTATAAATACCATTCGTACTACTATCACTACTACCAATAAGCCAAAAGAGAATTTCAAAAATACGTAAGTTCTATTGGATAGCAAGTAATCGTGATTCTGAATCATTGCACGGACGAATGCAGCTGTTAAC
The DNA here is from genome assembly GCA_004143645.1 of Protaetia brevitarsis. Classification (NCBI taxonomy): domain Eukaryota; kingdom Metazoa; phylum Arthropoda; class Insecta; order Coleoptera; family Scarabaeidae; genus Protaetia; species Protaetia brevitarsis. The sequence goes on from RXPK01000157.1 coordinate 3,385,023, forward strand.
GGAAAGAACATGTTTCCCTGATTTCAAATCTTAAATTTGTTTGTTGGTGCTAGGTGCTACACTTTTCGCTGTTTTCGTATCTTTTTTTTAACGAGGGGAAAATCTTCAGAAAGACACCTGCTGGGATGTTGGTTGCAGGTAGTGTGGGATTCTTACCAACTAAAAACCCCTCCTCTCTTCGCACTCTGCTCCGGAAACCGCTCGCGCAGTACTTCAGGGTTGGTGTTTTATCTGTTTCATTGTTTTATCTAGGCCTCTTGCGATAATCTTCTTTCGTCTTTCCCTTTGTACTCTATAATCATTCTTATAGCGTTATGAGCTCTACTCCAGGTTTCTTTCGTAGCTGTTAAGTCTTTTTTCAGGCTCATTTCACTAAAGATTTGCCCTGCTGACTGCTGGTAAGTCTCTTTTTCTTACTTGGCGTCGGTCGCATACAAAGAGGGTATGTGTCACATTGCCTGGTTCTCCACAGTATAGGTAGCCGTCTGTTTCTGCTCTCTTTAGATTAGATAAGATATGTACCAGTGTAAATGGTGTATCCCCAACGAACAAACCTTTAGTTGAGTTGATTTTAGATAAAACAGGTGCAAAATTCAAATGAATTCGAACGAACTTTTTTCGACTTGCAAGTTCATTCAACAACATTGATTGGTTTGTGATTAGTCACTCCAATGAATTTACCAGTGTATCAAATCATAAAATCTCAATATAATAAGTACTCTTACAAAAATCCATTAGAAATTAAGTTGATTTCGATAGTTTTCCGCTAAAAAATCCGCCGTGCAACACTGCCACCAAATGCAATGTTAATATAGCTAGAGCTAGCGGGAAATTCGCTAAATTAGCAACACTGGGGCGGGCACTGTCAAAAGCACGTGGTTTATTTCATTTTGCATTCAGTGCCACCTGGCAGCCTGGATCCCCCAATAAATCGTGACATCACGTTGATATAAACAAATTGGAATTAGTGCGCCCTCTCTGAATCAAACTTACAATTAGGCATCGCTTTAACTTTTAACTGCGATCGCCCAACCCTCTCCTCTCATCTGTATAAGCCAATCACGTTAGCGTTCATTATCGCAGTTTCTTGGTTTATCTGTATATAGGGGCATATTTACATATACGTCAATCAAATAACAAACTCGGCTTTATCTCTACTCCGCAAATCGAATTTGCTTGAGCCAATAAAGTTCAATACGCAAGGGACACCTGCATTGCGTCGTTATTAACGATTTATTAACAGGTTAACAAAACAGGTTTTTAAATCAATATAACTAATACAACTAATTAATTAAATGTAATTATTTAGTTTTAATGGTGTTCTAATTATTTGTTATTGATATTTACATCAGTGATATTTTATTTTAGTTAGATTTAAGTATGGAAAAGTATGAAATGGGGTAGACGTATACATGGGCGTAGCCAGAAATTTTGTTAAAGGGGAGCCCACAAAAAGTCGATTGAATATAGCCAACAATAGGTACAAACACTCCATATACTAATTTGATGATTGTGTTTATTGCATGTATTGCATGTAAAAGTTTGTAAAACTCTGAACAAAGTAAACTCGCAAGGGGATGGCCAGGTTAGCGTACGTCGAAAAAAAAATGTGTGTTTCGTGTGTTTGCGAGTAGGCCTCCGATTGAAAAATAAAAACCATATTTTTTGAACGCATTTAATCGTGCGAATTTGCAATTTACATCATTTATATTGATAAAAAATGTAAAACGAACAACATTTAGCTGTAATAAACTGAAAGGATGAGCATGAGCTTCATTTTTACTTCTGTTGCCGCACACTGAGAAAAAAAATTAATAATCATAAATAAAAATACAATTATCCTAAGTAAAAAGTTCAGCTGGATAGCGGACAAAAGCACAGATTACTTAGCACTAGTAAAAAAGAGATCCTAAACACTGATACTAACAACAAGCAATCTAAGTTACTTACGGTTTGCTTCATACCGGTAACTTATGAAGTTACTTATGATAATTAAACTGAAGTAGTTAAGCCAAAGAATATATGTAGTTGCAGTAAGCAAAGATTTGCCCTTGTCAAGTAGTAGGTGTATTGCTGTGAGTGAACTATTCTATAAAAGCTATCACACCTTCATAATTAATACAAGTTTTTTTAGATTACTTGTGATAAGGAAAGAATATCCTTAATGCACGTTCACTAAATACCTGATATATAGAAGGTAATGCTTTGCTATAAATATACAATATACTTACCTTAAATTTGTTGTTCAACTATAGGTAGTGCAGTAAACGAGGAAGTTTAGTGAATATTTAATATAAATTTAAATAAAAAGCAGTATTATTAGTAATAGTTTTATTTTGTATAGGACAAACACAGTGACTATCTGATATGAATGAATGATGTTGGTTTCACTTTAACAACAGTTTTTTTTAAACAATTTATAACGTAATGACTCATAAAATATATTCCGTAATAGTGAAAAAAATGAACAAAGCAATAATAAAAGATAAGGTAAATGGGGCCCCTTGAAATGTTATTTAGTTATTGAAATTATTTAAATCCAAAGAAAGGACAAAAAGAAATATGGCTTTGAAGATACAACTAATAACAATCAAAGAAATAATATACCTAGGCGGTAAACTTGCGGTTTCTGTTGGTTCTTTGCACTGGGCGTTGTCTCGGTGAGTTGATCCTCTGTCGGCGTACGTGGCGGTTATGTTCGGTGATCGCTCGAAAACGGCTACTTTGTCGGGGCATCCCTAACTGTAGGTGGCACTTGGACTGTCACTCAGGTTGCGACGGCATCCACACTTTAACTTCACCAGCGGGCGTAGATATCATCACAATAATGGGGAATTCAAATATCCCACCACGTGGTTTAAAACTACAATATTGAAACATTCGATTGCTTATAGGCTCGGTACTTCTTTTTTCGCTGGGATTCTTTATACGGATGGGGCCTTGAGTTAACCCACCCTGTATTGTTAATATATTTGCGCTCCAACTGGCCTACAATGGCCGTACTCCTTGGCCACTCTTTTTCGACGACCTTTTCGCACTTCCGTAACTCTTACTTGACGCTAGCCCGCGCTTGCGCGTGTAGCAGTCTCGGGGACTATTTTATTACTCCGCCGCATTAGCCAATCAGGAATAGTAAAACAATCACGGGGTGGCAGCAAAACTCAAATAATCATAGTTGTGGCAAGTTGTTACCTATTTAAGAAAATACATGAGTTTAATAGCGATCGGCATTGTTGTTACTTCTACTAACCATATGCTGTAGTTAGATACAGAACTAGTAGTCATAAGTAATACGTTACTTACCACAAATTTGTGAGGTACACTGTGTAATAACCGTTAATAAAAGCTTTATTTACAGTAACAACTTGCATTCAGGAAACTGGATTTAGTTGCAGGTATTAATTAACGAAAATAGTTCCAAGTAAAACTTTATCTATTTTAAATAATTTTTTATCAAGTAAACACTTTACTTAGCCCATTTTTCTCAGTGCACTCATACAACATCAGTAAATTGTACCACACAGACGGGCGCCTGGTCTAGTGAACAGCGCGTTCGATTTCTAAAGGCAAAGTCTGGAGAGTGGTTAGAATAAAAAGGTTATAAGTGAAACCTTTTCACTTGCGATTTTTGTTTTCTCGAATTTGCTGGATTTTGCAGGCACAAGTTCCTACATATTATCATTACCTATGCGTTTATCCGCAAATCGGTGCATTTTGTAGTCGTAAGAGAGCTTAGCTAATAGTTAAAAATATTAAACATTTAATATCCATAGATTTATTTTAAAAAATTATCACAACATACAATCACCAACTTTTGAATTATCCCGTAAATAAAAATCACGATTAGAAATATGGAACCAATTTCCTTGGATTTTGACCAAATTTACCAATCACGTCCTTGATTAGTTCCTCCTTTTTTTGCAACTATTTTTCGATGAATGTCATGGTGGATCGTAGCCAAGTTTTCACTCTGCGTAAAGTACTGAGTGACCCGTCAATCGTATTTATTGAACAGGGTTGTGATAATGTTATGAGAAGTGTTTTTTTCGTATTCGGAAAGTAGTGCTTAGCTAGCTTTCTTTATCTATCTCTACACATTGAAACTTAATGATATCGGCAGATAGCAACAGCATCCTTGCCGTTTTTATCAATTTATTGTTTAATTTTTGTTCTATTTCGGCAAAAATTTAGGAGGTCATACCTGGCCGATATATAGAAACTGAATGAATAATATACAAAAACTATTGCAGTGTTAAGGAGAATTAAGCACATACTACCGTCCGCTCATTAGAAGTACTATAACATACCCCATTTACCTTTAAAAAACACCTAATAAACATTTGGGGAAATACAGAAAGATGGAATCCAAGATGCAAAGATCACTAACTAAACAAAGTTTTAATAAAACTAATATACAAGATACGCTATAAAATTCCAACACGTATATTTATGCAAAAACTAAGGAATTAAACATATGAGAAAAAATCCAAATAATATAAGGTTGCAAACCAATAGAGAAATACATGATTACAGAACTCGTAAAGCATCACACTTCAGAAATGAAAACTATAACCATAACTACCATCAAGCACTAAGAACAAAAGCAATAGGTATGCTAGAATTAAATTAAAAAGAAAGTAAAACAATTGTTGAAAAACGAATATTTAAGTTGATCCCATAAACTCGACTGTAGAAGCAAGAAGATAAAATATGTACAATATCAACCCAGTGTTAGCTCGAGATAGATGAGAGATGGTGAATAGCAACGCGGGTCTACATTTATAATACTTATGCTGTTTAATATGAATATAGTTTATGATAACGTTGTTTATATGCTGTAAATAAATAAAAAAAAATCATTCTTAATTAGACGCATTGTGTATAATTTTCTGTAGCATATTTTTTTTAAATAAAAAGAACAACAACAATTTTAATAATTGATTGTGTAATTACAATACGGGAAGTTTTGCGTAAACAAGTGTTATAGTGACTGATATGCAATGTGTTCCAAGAGATCAAGGCTACACCAATTAAAAGAGCATCTTAATTGAGTTACATAGGGTAATACTAGGTTTGTTCCTTAGGCTGCTTTGTGTTACAACACAAAACGAAAAATTTTGTGGCGTAATACTTTTAAATAAAATTTTTGGCTGGCAGAAAATTTGACCACTTATATGATCGCTGCTACATTCACATATAACTTAGATGTTTCCAATAAAAATTTACTGTCGATCTAAGATTTTTAGCAGCTTCTTGTATCAGTAAGCAGTGAGACTAGAATCAAGAACAAAAAAAACAGCATATTACTTTGCACTGAAAAACGAATGGAAGTTACAAAAAGAACAAAGCTACTGTGTGAGAGAAATTCTCGGAGTAGTGCATTTTTAGTACAAGTCACGAACAAAATTCCTTTCTGATTATGTTAATGAATAGATTAAAGGCAAGAATTATTACTGTGGGAAGACGAAATTAGTCATTGTCAAGGAAACAAATATCTCAGAATTAAGTGCGTTAAATAACACCTTCTTAATTACCTTCTGCAAATTGGTGCGCCACTAAATTTTAAAAAAATAAATTTTGTTTTGGTTAAAAGAATTAATAGTTGCAATCATCGATTAATATCTTAAATACTTATTTACCCTTCTGAATGAAACGAGGCTGTCTAACGAAAAAAAATAATTGCATGCGCCAATATACCTATTCTCAGTGCCTATAAAAATATTGCACCAAGTAAAGTAACCCATTTATGTTTGGTATTTGGGTAGTGCGAAACGGTTTATCACAACAAGGTTTTTATATAAATTTCATCTGTTTTGCATAACAGGTGTTTAGGCATGTTATTTTTTAAAATAAAGGAAGGATTTAGCTTGGCGTTATCGGAAAGGTATTTAAAAAACTTAAAAAAAACGAATACTGCAAATACTTGCTGACGTAATAGAAATAGCAAAGTTGAAATAACTAATAAAATTCTTCTTATTTATTTCCTACATTAAAGAAACATTCTGTATGCAAACATTGTACAGAACTAGAAAAGTTGCACTACAAGGTTGTTCATATGCAGCCTGCTTTAAATTAAATAAATATTCCAAGAAATTTAGGTCCGGTAACAGTAATTTGCCGTGTTTATATTTGAAGAATCCACTGCTTTGTATACGGAGTATTTAATAAAATTGTTAGTGTGTGGTTTATTACGATACAAGATTACATTATTGTATATAAATATATAAGTAATATACTTATTATTACCATTTAATTTGAAGGAGAATGTACTTGAAGAAATATATTTTTAGGAATTTAAGAAGCAATACTTTATGCATGAATATCGATTGAAATATACATAAACAGTTATGATCGTGAGAATATTAAAACAATATATTTTTTTATACGAATACACTGGTATTCGTATAAAAAATAATGTAAAAAGAACGTAAACCTATTAGGTACTGTTAAATACAAGTGGGTAATGGATCGAAATTAAGCACACAGTTTAATGGACGATTTTAATATCTTACAAATACAAAAACTGTCACTAATTGACTTGTTTACAAAAACATGACTGCCGTAATTGTTTTTACTAAACAACCTACTAATAGATGTATAATCGTTATATTTACGAAACTTCATGTGACATCTATCAATTTAACAAATATAATATGACTTCTATCAATTTAACAAATATATAAATTCAAACATAACCGTTTTTTCCCTCTAGTCAAACTAAAGGTTAAACCTCATTTGAACTTTTAGTTTGACGAGAACTCCGCCTAAGTGTAAGATTTTCCTCCTTACCAATTTCTAATTCCGGTTCTTCCGTCGAAACACTAAAACTACTTGTACATTCTACATTTTCTAAGCAAGACTTTTTCAAGCAATTTGCATGCTTAAACATAATTTTGTCATTTACCTTTATTAAATAAGTCACACCACTAATTACTTTCATTACCACTCCTTCGTTCCACTTCCACATTATTATAGTCTTTAAGACCCTTCACATTTACTAATACCTTCTCTCCAACCTCATACCTTTTTGGACTTACAAATACTTCTGGTTTCCTAAACAACATCACATTATTAAAACTAGGTTTCAACATATCTAACCTTGTTCTGGGTTTGAATTTAAATATAAGCTCGTTTGGACACATGCCAGTACAAATACTTGGTGTGTTCCTATATGAAAATAAAAAATTAACTATCTGTTGTTCAAGACTTAATTTTGAATTTTGTATAAAGTATTTGATCAACGCCGTTTTAACATTGTCAATATGCCTTTCGGCTATTCCATTTGACTGCGGATGGTATGGTGGAGACTTTAGTGGACAAATTCCATTTATTTGGCAGAATTTTTGGAACTCCTACGAATTGAATGGTGGACCATTGTCCGATGCAATCAATTGAGGAATTCCCATCACCGAAAATGTTAATTTTAGCTTTTCTATGGTTTTATTTACGTCTGTACCCCTTGACATAACATGAATATCTAACCATCTAGATTTACTATCTACTATTAGTAAACATGTTTTGCCTTTAAAATGAAAAAAATCAACATGTATTCTTTGCCAAACATTTTCAGTTGTAGGCCATGAAATCAAATTAGTTTCGGGAGCATGATTTTGAGTAATTTGACAAGTTCTACATGTACTAATTAATAACTCAATATTATCATTTAAACCCGGCCACCAAACCGCCGATCTAGCTAACATTTTGCTTTTCAGTATTCCTGAATGAATAATTTCTAATAGGTACTTTTTTTCTTAACGATTCAGGAATTATTAATCTATTTTCTACTAACAAATAATTTCTTTCCATCAATCGACAATTCATTGCGTTTCCTTAAATAAGGTTTCAACCTTTCATCTTCTAATTTATTTGGCCATCCTCTTTAACAACATTCTTTAACTCTTAATAAAACTGGATCTTTTTCTGACACTTTCCCTATTTCTACGCTAGATAATGGAATTTCGTCAACTAAATTAAATGAATTTATACTCGAATCTACATCAGTAACATCATTTAAAGGTAAACGCGATAATGCATCAGCTTCTGTTAGCTCTGAACGCTTCTTAAGGCGAGGGGCCACTGCACGCGAAGCGAAGCGAAGCTCAGCGAAACTAATTTCCTTGAAAATAGCTCCCATGTAATCATACGCGCATCTTCGCTAGCCTAACTTCGCTTCGCTTAGCCTTAGTTGCCGCGTCCGCGTAAGATTACATGGGAGCTAATTTTCAAGGAAATTAGTTTCGCTGAGCTTCGCTTCGCTTCGCGTCCAGTGGCCCCGCGCCTTTATATTCAATTTTATAATTATAAGACGAAAGAATTAAACTCCAGCTAACTAATCTGGATGTTGACATTAACGAAATAGCCTTATCTGGATTAAATATAACTTTAAGTGGTTGATGATCCGTAATTAATATAAAGGAACGTCCATAAAAATATTTATGAAACCACTTAACCCCAAAAATAATAGCTAATGCTTCTCATTCAATCTGAGAGTGATTTCTCTCTGCTTTAGATAACGTCGCCGATGCAAAACATATTGGTTTATCAACTCCATTTTCACGATGACTTAACACACTACCGACACCATACGAACTAGCATCGCACGATAATACAATTGTTTTGTTTGGATCATAATGCCCCAGAACTTTATTCTGACATATAAAGGCGCGGGGCCACTGCACGCGAAGCGAAGCTAAGCTCAGCGAAACTAATTTCCTTGAAAATTAGTTCCTATGTAATCTTACGTGGACGCTATTTTTCTTCGCTAGCCTAACTTCGCTTCGCTTAGCTTTAGTTGCCGCGTCCGCGTATGATAACATGGGAGCTAATTTTCAAGGAAATTAGTTTCGCTGAGCTTCGCTTCCCTTCGCGTGCAGTGGCCCCGCGCCTTAAGAGTTTTACTTAACTCAAAGTTCTTTTGACATTCAATACAACGGTCTAAGACGCGCTGACAACATAGGAATAAATTTTGAATAATAATTTAATAAACCTAAGTATGTTCGCAATTGTGTCAAATGTTGAGATTGAGGAGCATCCATAATAGCTCTCAGTTTATCTTTAGTCGGATGAATACCATGACTATCGATGGTATGACCTAAATAATTAACACTAGTTTCAAAAAATTTACATTTATCTAAATTAACTTTCACCCCAAACTTTTGCAAACGACTTAAAACTTTGTCAACTAGTTCCTTGCATTCATTAATATCCTTCCCAGCAATTAAGATATCATCAAGATAACAATTTACTTTTGGAATACCTGCTAAAATCCTATCCATAACTGACTGAAAAATAGATGGTGCACTGCATAAACCATATATTAATCTCGTATATCGAAATAATCCTATATGAGTATTTATTGTTAACAATTCTTGCGAATTTTCATGAACTTTTATTTGGGTATAAGCTCCCGTTAAATCTAATACCGTGATAACTTTTCCCCTCAACATGCATAACATTTATATCTTTAGCTGTGTTCGCGGAGGGATCACAAACTAGTCAGACGCGCTACGAATGGCTCAAAGAAATCCGAAACTGTTTTCTGACTGATTTCACAGTATATGATTGGCTCTGACTAGTTTGTGATTTCTTCGCGAACATAGCTTTTGTAACAGTTTTTCAATTTATTGACATCTGCGACATATGTCATGTTTAGGGAAGACCGGAACAAGATGGCCATACCTTCGAATTTTTCAAAATAATTGGTTGGAAATTTAAGAACACCACATAAAAATATACAGCTACCTTCTATCAAATTTTCAAATTTTATTGTTATTTAGTATAGAAAGTTAGGTAAATTCATAAAGCAAACAAAGTTATCTCGGAATTGGATCAAGTTCGTCCAAATGTATTTTTGTCTTTTAAATCCATAACTTTTACAATATTACTAACTGATACCGGCGACTCCGCCACTTTTGTAGCTGCTATCAATTTAATATCTCAAACCCATAATAATTTAACTTACTATAGAAAAAGACATAATTATTAAGAAATACTAAGGAGGTAAAATTTGAGAAAAATAGATGTGTTTCGGTAATTTTAACTTTACCTCGCGAATATTAGTCATTATGCCCACATTGAGTAATACTACATAATACATTTATCGGTCTATGAATATTTATAACTTATGCATAAAAACTCGCCGTAGTTGCCAAACATATTGTAGTGAGGATCGGAAACCACACCCACCGCCTTTCTCAACTGGATGCAGGCTTTCCAAACAAGTAGTACTAAAGGCAGTAATAATCTGGCACGCAGTGATGAATGTTTGTTTTTTTGTTTATTTCTTTTTTATTTAAAATGTTTATAATTTTTCTGGTTATTTCAGTTTGTTAATTAAAATATTAAATGAAACTACTCGGGCAGCAGTGCTCAAGACGTGGTTGGCCGTTTTATATCTGCTTTTAAAAATAGGCCAGTCTCAACGGTAGCAACAGTATTAAATATTACACACAAGTGTGAATGCACGTGTTGTATCACCAATTGTCAAAATGTAATGACAAACAATTCTGCTACTTACACAGCAAGGACCGCACAATTGTTTTCGAAAAAGCTTTTGGTGGTTAGAGTATAAACCCGCGAACCGCAATAGCATTACCTGCTCGATCTCCTGATTGGATGCCCTTGATTTTTTATGACTTTATGAACGAGCTTGGACCTTAAAAAAATATATTTATGCTGTCGCTAGTATAACTACTAAAATACTTTTGCACGTACGAGAGAGCTGTATTACGGAGTATTGCCAGGAAAGAAAAGGCGATTTGGTCGAGCATTTGCTAAATTATAATAAAGGTTTTAGTTAATTTCGAAAACTTCTTAATTTTCTTGCGATTTATTTTATTTAATTGTTTTATAAGAATCTCTATTTTCTTTAATATTAAAAGCATATTTTTAATTTATATTATAAGAATCCTTTTTTATTTCTTTTTTAATATTTTATTTGTATTGTAATCAGCTTATTATCTATATTATATTTATAAAATCCTAATATTTCTTCCTATATTAGCCTAGTATGGAAAAAATGAGCAGCGCTTAGTTCTGTATATTATAAATATTTGCAAAATATGCACTGTAGCATGTAACATGAATGGGTCGCAATTATTATCAGTAAAAATTCCCTTAGGAAGTGATCAAAACGATTTGATAACGTGCTGCTAGTATTCTGATGATATACATATGTGGAAAGTCGCATTCAAAATGATACTGTTCTTATTAGGATAAACTACTATATTATGATAGAATAAACTAGAATTTAATATCCTGGTGTAGATTGTAATATTATTCTCACAGATGTGTTTAATGTGAATCAAACTTTTTTTTTTACTTTAAAAGAACATTTACCGAAAGGAAACAATGTTAAAGTTAAAAGAAGTTTCTAAAACGGCGAAAATTAGACCATTTAAATAAATAGGTCGGCGATTGTGTATGGTTGCGAAGTATGGGTGTTGACGAAAAAGAATAAAGAATGGAATGAAAATGGAAGGGAGGAGAGAAAAATGAAGGCAGAAGAAGTGTGAAGACGAATGGAGGAAGAAAGGATGTCTTGAAATGAAAGAACTATACTGGATACGGTAAAACAGTTCACCATTGTAAAATAGAGATGTTGAGATGGTTAAGACAAGTAAGCAGGATATCACAACATAGATATAGCAGAAGGGTATTGAAGAAAGGAGAGAGGGCAAAAAAAGGAAAAGGAGTAGACTGAAGGGGAAATGATTAACAAGGGCTCCACCGAATTGGCTTATTAGAATATTTTCGAACCAAAATTTTTTGTTGCAGGAACCAAAAAAATTGTTAGATATTTGTTGTTAGTACAAGAAATTTATATTATTATAGTGATCCCAGCAAGAGTTCAATCCAACCCTTTGAAACGTATTACGTGAAAAATAATTGTTGAAATAATTTAGTTATGATAACTACAATTTAAGTCAAATTAACCAAATCCTCTTAGTTAGTTCAAATATATATATTTAATTTCGAATATTCCATTTAAATGAATATTTAATGAATTTAAATTAATATTTAATTGGCCAACTATAAACTTGTTCTAACGACGTACTTATTTGAGGGAAATAGGCGGTCGATATTGTAAACACGTTAAGTTCCGCATATTGGGGGTTGCTCGAGAGGATCACTACGCCGCTATAATATGCGGTTAAGTAAGTCTTCCCTTCAGCGATCAAAGCTCCTATTAGACGTTTATCTGGTAAATATACCAGGTTAATATGTTATAAACGTACTTATCACCGTAGTTGTCCTAAATATGTTCTGTTATTGGAGTGAAATAAGAGGAAAGCCATCTGTGGGACAATTTCTGTAATATATGTAAGTATTTAACGTATTTGTTGTTCTATATAGGGAGAAAACTGCTACAAAATAAACGTGCTGCTATAGTACTGATATTCTTCAATTTCTACAAGCCAAAACGTAATTTGATTTAATGCTTTAGAATTGTCTATCTGCATTACCGCATTTTTAGTTGAATGGAAAAAGAACGTGGAAACTTTCTAGTGATATTAAAGGAACCATTTTTATTGTTAATTGGAACAAATTTTTTCGTTATACAACCCGAGAAATTGCTTGGGTTTAATTCAAATTGGTTATAATTGTAACGAATTGTGTTTTTTATTAATAACAAACGCACTTCTGTTGTGATACTTTTCTTTATTGTATTATTCTACATGACCGTTACACACACTTCTCCAGTGCTGTACATTCGCTACATTATACACGTTTAATTCTTAATAATAATAATGTATATTCATGTCAGACACAGTACATCAGTGTATATGAATCGTCAAAGAGATAAAAAGATAACAGCAATAAATAATATAAAAATTGTATAAAATACAGTGAAAATACGAAAAATTATATAAACATACAATAAAACGTGTGAACAAATCAACAATTAACAGATAGAAATGTGTATATAAGAAAAAAAACAACAAAATGAAGTTTGAAGTGTAGGTCATAGATTTATGATATAAGATAGTCTCCAAATGAATAATAACACCTTCGCATCAGGTAAGTTCTTAACAGTTTTTTAAATTGAGTAGAGTCACGAGCATTTTTTATTTCAGATGGTAGCCTGTTGTAAATGGCCTGACCATTTACAACAGTAAGTATTTCATTAAATATTAGATATTAAAACGTTCTACCAATGCAGATGCTAGTACCATCAAGTAGTATTCACAGGCAGTCACACAGAGTGTTCAAAACTCACCTTGAATTCTCAAACTAATATAACTTTTCTTTTTTAAGCAGAATGTGGTACTTTTTATTACAGAATTGAGTGCAGCGTAAAATTCTACATCGATTAGTATTACGTAATATGTACACTGTTTTCTTCTCCCAATCAGTCAGATTCATATACCTACCGTGTATTGGCCAATAATTCGAACATAGAACTTCAAAGGGATATGCTTAAAATATCTGCATTGTTATATACTTGAAAGTATTCAAAAATGCATTGTTTCGGCTACCATGATTTATGAGTTATATGATGCTATTATTTACACATCTGTATTCACAGCGTTTGCCGTTTAGTTTTCAATTTATGCGTCAATATTTGATGAATTTAATGTTAATAAAAACCATAGGACAGTAGTTGATTAGATATCAAAAGGTAAGGATGTTGGGTATATAGCAGTCAAGAAAACAGATGAAACCTCTTTGTTAGATTACAGCGCTTTCGTAATAATCTATTATTTCATCAGAGTGTCAATCAAGATATTTTATTTGAGGAACAATAATAAGTGTTGGTTATGAAAACACGTGCTGCTGTTACACATCAAACGACTATGTGCGTCACCCTACTGTATATCATAATGCAATTTACAGTGTTGATCAAAAGTTACTTAGGTGAAAGCAAACTACTACTCTCTCTACTCTACTTTAATGTAGAATGTGTGAAATGTAGAATCAATGGGGAACAAGGGAGGTAAGGTCCCAAGCAAATGGTCAACACTTTTATAGTTGGCAAATTCACAATCGAGTTTTTGTTGTTGATCTGAATTTTGAGTAAACTATAGTATTTCGGTATCACTACATTATAGCAAATTAATGACTTTTGTGTAACCTTATCTAAATTCCTTTTAGTGATTAAAGACTTAATTAAAGGGTGTCATTTATTTTGGATTGAACTGATAGTAGTTTTACTCAAAACTAGGTAGGTCTCAGAGTCATGCACTAGTTCATTAGATTTGTTGATATATCGTAATTTGTTCAATGTGAGGGAGACTGCTTCCTCTGCAATAGTTGATTGGATTATAAATAGAAAATAAGTGATATGTAAATAGTTACTGAATCATTGTAGTGTAATCCAAAAATTCTATTAAAAAAAAATCATATTTATATAATACATGTATAAAATTTATTGATTTGTTTACTCTAACATACAAATATCTATTTAACAATGATTACGAGAAATATGTAATTGAATTTTACACGATCATTATATTATTCTATGTACTAGTGGCGATTAAGATACATTTTTACAGCTTTTACGAAGCAAAGTGGTACTAACAAATAATTTTTTTTATGAATGTTCTAGAAAATATCGAATTAGAAAGTATCTTTTAGTATCAAATACAAAAAAAAGAAAATACAAGCTGCAAATACATACATCCAAGTAAAATAAATATAATCTGACATGAGAAAGCATTCCAAAGTTATAAAATGTGTACTTCTTTTCTTCAATTAAACATACATAAATAAGTGGTGAGAAACTCCAGTGTGATAATAGAATTTTATTGGTAACCTCAATACTAACTATATTTACAAATAAGCAATTGTTTCGTTTTACATATATCATAATTTTCTGCAACACAAAGCAATAGATATTTAAAAATCGTTAAAAAAATTCTTAATTTATCCAATTTCATTATAATTGTGATGGCTGGCATATTATATATAGTGTAAGTTAATGCTACAGCATATGTTTTCTAAGAATAGTTGCAGCTATATTCTATTTTAGTTATTTAAAGTATAAGATACACCTACGCAATTGGGTTTAACGGATGAGGCGGAGGCCTCGGGAATATCTCGAACCACCGTAAGTCAGTGTATCGAACGAGCTAGCTCGGAATTCCCGAGAGAAATAAATATGCTATAGTGAGAGTTCAGCGCGAGTTAACGCGTCAAGAGTTCGACATGTTCCCGCTTATTGTTAGTCATCGAAGCCTCGCCTAAATTCCACTGACGAAGCGTCATCTGTCGGAGTCAGTCCCTTTTTGCCATAATTTGTTTTTGAATCGCAGGTAAATAGATTATTTACACAGGAACGACTTAGTACGAATAACATTTGTAACAACAAATCACTCCAATAATTCTTTTTCTAACTTTTCATACATTATGTATTTATAGTTTTATACAAACACGTGCGGATTAACATGTGCACTTTATTTCTGCTTACAAAACGCAGTAAGTTTGTTAAATGACATATATGTGATTATTATAATAGAAGCCTAGAAAATTAAATTTACAATAATAATACTTTGCTTTATACATTTCCGTATTTCTTTTATAATGTTCATATACCAGAGATAAAAATAAGTATACATGCATATAAGATAAAACGATAACAGCTGCGTATTATCTGCCAATATCATTATCAGAAATTATGGTTAACAGTTATGCCGAGCGCAGTGGACGAGGCTTTAATACAGATCTCGGGAAATCGCACCTGTTATACGTCAGGGAGATCTCAACGAGGCCTCGATGACGTATGCGAAATGTATCGAAGCCCCAATAAGCTAGCTTGCGTTAAAGCTTAATACGCATTATATAGTTAATAAACTTGAAAAATATCTAAATTGGAGTAAAATCTAGCACACTAACAATCTATTTAATTGCTACATTTATAATTGTAATTGATATTTATATCAACCTTTTTCGTATTTACAAATGTTGATAATTATAAATAAATAACAAGTGTTCTAATTTAAAAGTGCCTCCGATCTCTAGAGATTGTTAGGTTTACAGTTTATTTATTTTACTTTTCCGTGTAATATCTGTTTATAAAATCCAATAGTACACCATTGGTCCATCCAAAACCTTTTTGAACTTCGTATTCCCCACCTTGTCCGCATTGACCAGGATATTGCGCATGGTATTTTTCAAACATAGCTCCATGGATTTCTTCTCCTATTAAGTTCGCTTCTACCCATTTCTTCGCGAAGGTTTTTGCTAGCTCTCGTGCCTTAAGGTCTCCACTTTTTTCCAATCCTTGTACGATTATGGACTGTAGCGGTGGAAAACAATTAGGAAAATCCCATTGTTCGTCAGTATATTTTTTTGTCGCCGGAATTCCTCCAGGGTAACTGGCAATACCTTCCGATATCAAATATTGAATAACCTTACTGATTTGTGTGTCCTTTCTATGATATGCTTTCACCCATAAAGGTGCCAAGTTACTAGCAGCGAAAAATTTTCGTTGCTTCATTAATTCAATGTCGAAATCGTACCATGTACCATCTTCGTCGTTCCAGAACACGTTCTGAAACAATTGCAAGTATTTCCTAGCTTTAGCCTTCCAATATCGAGCTTGTCTTCTGTGTCCCAAGAGTGAATAAAACCTTCCTAAGTTTCTAAAAGCCCCATAGAGGTATGCATTTAAATCTACTGCAGCGGCTCTGGTTGTTTGTGTATATGACAAATTTGCGTTGGTACCACCTACGTCATCAAATATCCACCTGAAATATTAAAAGTTTTGTTAAAAATTATAGAAGCGATAAGGTGGAAAATAATTATTCTAGAGGGTGTGTATAAATTAAGTAATCCATGTCAAGTCTGTGTGAGCGTATAACCTATAACTTGTACAGGGTTTTCCATGGAAGTGGCTAGTTAGAAGTCTTCCGGTTTAAATAAATTCTTCAGTTTTCAAAATTTTGGGTTTACAACAATTTGGCACTTACTTTCTTTCTAAAATAATTTCACATTTTTTGCACTTCGCACGCAAGTCGCCACGAACTTTGTTATTTTAAAGGAATTTCGTTAAGCCGGAAACTTCTAACTAGCCACTTCCGCGGAAAGCTCTGTACATTACATTATTAATATGTTCTATAAAGAAATTTGTGCCAAAACTATATATTGTTAGGTTTTTTTTTGTGGATATCACTTATACATTGGCACATTTTTTTCTGTACAATTGCTTTAATTACCTTTTTTTATTATATTCTAAATTGAAAACACGAACAACTTTAAGAAACGTTTATTCTCCGTCAGCGTTATTAAGTCTTCACACAAATAATATTTCAAAAATTTTATCTACGGATATTAATAATTATCAGAAGCTTGCAATGGCGGTTCGTGACAATAATGCGTGGTGGGGCCAATCTCGGCCCAACTCCCCTCCCCTCCCTCCATTTTATTAATTTTACAGAGTTTTGAATCAGTTTAGCTCAGCTCGTCTATTGCTAACTAAAATAATACCGACACAAACATTCAATGTAGACAAATTTAGAAGCTATTGTAAAATTAAAAATATATTAAGTTCTTATCGGGAATACTTATCTACCTAACTATAAATACTAGCGTATATTTCCTTTGGATTTGCATATATTTAGTCTTTAAGCTGCATATACACGGATCAATTGTTCATATTCCCCTATTTAACTAATGCAAAATCATTCAGGTGTTTCTGTGATTTTATATTGACGAAAACATAACACGAAAGAGGCCACATGAATTATTTCAGCGTAGATCGTCGAGTAAAATATATTGAGTGTTCTAATCGTAGTGGACGTATTTTTTACGAAGAATGGGAAACACAATTTTTATTTTCTTTGTTTGTTCACCTAAGCAAATGGCTGTTTTTTTTTTACCTAAAACACTATTATGATGTATTTCTGAAGAATACTCTTATTATATTTATTATTTCATTATCATATTTTTTATCGTAAGAAAGGTGTGAATGGGTAGTTCATTTTGAAATACTATAATTATTAATTTGCGCACGATGTCATCCTAGAATAATACTACACTTTATTACTATGATTAATAAATATTAAATACTCTTAAACACAATTTTTATTGCGACAAGTGTCTAAACCGAAATCCATATACGACAGCCATCTAGATATGCTTCTACTTTCAATAGCCAATGGTCATCTGACTCACGCACATTTGATATTATATGTATAACATAATAGATATTAATTTATTAATGTGATATTTGTTTTGACATTGAAATGTTTAAAAGAATCAAGACTAGTAGTGGAAGCTATAAGCAAATAGCTTTATAAGTTTTTATATAGACATAGAAATTAACTGCAAAATGTATTATAAATAAAACAAGAAAACAGTTTTATTCACTGCTTTAATAATTTAATTTGTTTAATTATACCACTTTGCTACTTCTAACAAAATTCTCCATTCAAATATTTTTAGATATCAAATATCCTAATTGATAATGTGATACTTGTTGGTACAAAAAATCATGGAAAAACATTCGTAGTTTAAATATATTAGTCTTCTCACATCTGTTTTTTAATAATTTGTTAAAGTGTTTAAAATGCAAGTCTTCGGAATGTATTTTCGGAGTGTATTCGAGCACGTCATAAATTCCTCTATATAAATATTCCAGTGATTTACATTTCTCTGTCCACTGTAAGAGCACTATAATACAAAATGGGGAAATTTGGTATATTTGATAGAGAACACATAAGTAGAGAATTTACCATATTTTATTTATCGGAAAGGAAATAAAGTTTCATCTCTCTGTTTTTTTTTAGAATTATTGGAGTATGTTTCCACTGCACAATAACGTGTTTCAGTCTTTGATTCCTTTTCATGCATTGTAAGAACTTATTTTTACGCACTCTAGAGCCAAATAAAAGAAGAACTGTGTGCTACGATGAAACTATTAATACAATCTTTATTAATACAATAATTATATACACCAGACGGAAATACATACAAACTAATGATCTAATAAACGCTATACTAAGCTAAAAAGATATAAAATAATGTGAATAAAAGAAATTTCGCTTATGTCCATACTGTTATACTGTGGAGTGACTCCTCGCTTGTCTGCATAAATAAATACAAAGCGTGTTTCGTCACATCAACATGGGAATCGCAAAACGAACTTTGCGATTCCCATTACGTAAATGTGTGTGTGTGTGTGTGTATGTATCTACGTGTATTTATCGGTATTTTTACAGAAAATGAAAGCTTTTTAATGATTAATTTGTGATTTGCTATGGTGGGGCTGGGCCCGTGGCTCTTTAAGAGGAGTCGCTACTGCCAGCTTCATGATTGTCATCTTTTTTTGCTTATAACATAATAAATCAAAAGTATCAGATTTAGTTGGGTTGTGGAATAATTTTGAACAGATAGAAATCACACATCCTGCACACGAGAAAACTTCTCCTATAAATCTGTAGTATTTATTGCGTTACGTTTTCTCTCTTATTGTTAACTTCAATGTGCGGGCTCGTGTAAGGAAGCAAACTTGCACGAAATAATATTCTATAAAATAAATGTCTCTATCTAGCGTATGTCATGAGTGCTTTCATTTAATTTTATTGCTAGGATTTCTATTTCACGGCACTAAAATTATATAAAATATCTCATCGTAAATTCCCATTAAGAACACATAATAAACTAAAATTATTCGCAGCGGTAAAGTGGTATGCATTATTATAGGTTTTATTGCATCTAAACATACTCATACTTAATTTCTGCATAAAAACAGTGTTTGCGCATTGTTATAACAAATAATGCAAAACGTAAACGGTAAAACATTAAGGCAAGATTCTTGTGCACGTTTTCCTAGTCAGTGATGGAATAAAATAGTTATTTCATGGTCAATTACTTGGATTTCAGAATAAAATGAGGAGCATATAGAATTAAATCTAAGTTATGTCTAAACTGATAAGTTTCTTTGTGTAAGCAAAATTCAAATTTTCAACTAAATGGCCTAAAAAAATACCTACATTTTTGGTTTTTATTCATTTAAATTGCCCAAACTGATATTTCTTTTGGATAAAATTAAATTATTTGCATTATTATTTATATAGGTTTCATAATAGTGGTTTTTGTCGACAAATAATACTCAACAAACTAGTCTTCAATATTCTTTCGTTATGTCTAAAATGATTTACTTCGTACATATGCCCCTAGACTAGGCGCTAAAATTTGTAATGTATGCAAAAAAAATAGATATGACCGAATAATACCAAAACAAATACAAATTTTAAAGGAATAGAAACACCTGCAGTTTAGTGAACTTCTGATAACAGCCAACAGATTAATATATGCAAATGTTTCATTGGTAAAATTCCTTTGTCCTAAAAATATGTTAAGAAAATATAATTACATCCAGCTCAACAATGATAATAGCCCTCTATGCTCTCTTTATACCTGCGAATCCGAGCTGAGCCGAAGTACTTGACCTTGCTATGCGGAAAATAGTATCGATATTTGGTAGTTGCAAGAGGAGACATTAGATCAGAAGGGCACTGTACATATATAGCACAAACAGATAGGTCTTTCGATACCCGCATATCCGAACACAGCAGAAGCTACAAAGGTAAGAAGATGGATTTTACGTTGGCCAGTCATTGTTTAGAACATATGTGGGCAACAACCGGCCCGCGGGCCGGATTCGGCCCGCTGTAAGATTTGATCCGGCCCGCGAGACATTTTGAAAAACCCAATTAAAAAAAATATTTATCACGATTTAATTATAATGTTGTATTACCTATTTTTTTCATTTCATTTTCTTATTTTAATAAATTGCATTATAATAACATTGTCGTATTATTTCATGTCTGATATCTATCGCTAAAAATTATGAACACAACTTTAAAACATTTAAAATGCACTACTTTTAAATGCGGCCCGCGAACGTATTTGCACACTAAGGTTTAAAGCCCACAACATGTCAAAAGTTGCCCATACTTGGTTTAGAATATAACCATAACTTTAATAATAATTTTGACATTTTATATATTCAAAGTTAAAGTAAAAAACTAAAACTAGTAAACTTGTTAGAATACTAAGAGATCAATAGACATGACAAGTTAGGCTTAGCTCTGAGTCACTAAAAAAAGTTATATTGCTCCCCACTACTATCTCTCAATGTATAGGTAGAAATGTCTTAATAGTGTAGTAATTGCAAACTTTTAACGTTTTGTTATTTCACTTATCGAATATCGAGTTTCAACAAGTATCCCCTTCATCTATTAATTTTTTTAAAATTTATTAGCATCATGTAATTTATTATAAATTTAAACCAAGTAAAATGGTCATTTAAGTTTTAATTTAGGGTTATGGATGGTTTCATTGTAATATAGAATTTGAGTAAGGAAAAAATATGTTTTAAAGTTAATTTAAATGATACTCTGCTTAATATTAATTTGAATTTCACTAATTGGATTTTTCCTTAAATTTATGCTGCATTTTGTTCACGTTGCCTAAAATTGAATGGAATTGTTAATATAGAACACAACATTCCGCTAAAACCAAGAAAAACAACAAACAATATAAGGTTAATTATTAATGTATATTGTACACAGTACACACATACAAGCGAAACACCAGTAAAACACTTAAAATTTTTATTTTTGTTTAATATTCAATGAAAGGATTTCCCCCAATAACCACGAGAACATAACTATACAAGGTGGGCCACCACATTCGCGTCAGTTTATATACGAAAAGTGGTAACATATCTTTTTTTGTTAAGGATTATACAGGTTCAGAAGGACCACATTTCAAAATTATTTTGAAGTGTACAGGGGACTCAAAGAAAAGTTACACACCGAAGTTGTGAAAAATTAAATGGAACAATCTGTATGTTATAACATTTTTTGATAGTACAGACTAAATAAAGGCAAGTTGGTATTAGGTTTCTTGTACCTAACTCAACTCGTTTACGAGGTAATTAACTATTCTTCAAAATGTAGACCAAAATTTAAGGCATGCTTATCATGCATATTTAAGCTAGATATTTTAAACTGTATTTATTTTTTAACTAAAGCATTGGAGTTGATAATAAAATAAAGGTAATGCAAAAAAATTATACAGGGCGAACACAAACATACTTTTAATTTTCACTTTCTTTAAAGACAAGTAACTTTCTTATTTTAAATGGAACACCCTGTATTTATTACCTTATTTAGATTCTAATTTTAATGGTCTTTAAGATTGTATTAATGCTTACTATACCTGTCTCTTATAGTTTCTTAGTAATTTAGAATTTTCTACTTCAAATATTAATTCCGATCCATTATTTTTTCAAAAGTAGACTTAGGCAAAAGTGTCGCTATTATTCATTATACATAAAATCATTTTACAGTAACAGAACTTGTCAGTTACGCATCATTGTTGTTCGTGGTTATTTAAAAAGCATTTTAATTGTTTACAATGAGAAATTACCCTCAAGCAGAAATTATTTATGTGATTTTAATAATTGGAGAGCGTGAAGAAAATTGTTTGCTAACATCAAGGATTTATGCGCAAAAATATCCTAATTAACGCCATCCCTTTAGAAAATTCACTGCAAGTTTTCCGAAGTACATACAGGAAGTTTGTCTTATAAGAAAACAGAACGACAAAAACCGATTACTGAAAATGAAAGAAATAATATTTTAGTTGTCGGTTGCTGAAAATCCGCATACAAGTCAGCGAAGAATAAATGACACTACAGAACACTAAGCCTGGAGCATTAGAAGAATTATAAAGATGAACAAATTTTACCCATACCACATACAATCACATCAAGAACTTTTGGAAGTAGATTATGATCGGCTGCTTGAATTTGGTTTATGGGTTCTAGAAGGAGATGACGAAGATGTTCTCGATTATGTGTTATTTTCGAATGAGTCAACTTTTTCAGAACAACGGATTAGTTAATAGGCATAATTTTCATTATTACAGTGACGAAACTCCTAGTTTCTTTAGAACCCTAAATCGTCAATATCGATGGTCTGTTAATATGTGGGGCGGAATAGTTGGAAAGCTCGTGATAGGTTCATACTTTTTTCATGGTCTCTTGAATGGTGCCGTATTTCTACAATTTATAAAATATAACTTAGCAATACTATTAGAAAATATATCAATTATTATTCGACAAAGACTTTGGTTGCAATTAGACGGTGCTCTTGCGCACTTCCAAATAAGCGTTCGGGAGGAATTAGATAGGCAGTATCTCAACAGATGGATAGGCCGCGGAGGTCCACAGAATTGGCCAGCAAGATCTCCAGATTTAACGAACCTAGATTTTTTTTTTATGGGGATATATTAAAAGTATTGTTTATGACATACCACCAACCACACCCGACAATATGAAAGAGTAAATAAGAATGGCGTTTCGATCTATAACACCAAATGTTTTAAGCTTTTGCATTGAAAACGATGACCATCATTTTGAACACTTTTTAAAACATTAGCAGTTTTTAACACATGAGTTTACCCGTTTTCATAAAGTACATTTCTGAAGTTTACCTAATTATGACTTTTAATTAGTATGTAGGAAAAACCAGTTGAAGAGTTAGGTTGATGAATATCGTCTATCTATGTTGAATAATAACAGCAGTTTTGTTCAAGCCTACTTAACAAAAAATAATGGCTCGGAATTAATATTTGAAAAAGAAAATCGTAAATTACTAAGAAACTATAATAGATAGGTATAGGAAGCACTAATACAATCTTAAAGACCGTTATAATTAGAACTCTAAAAAGTTAATAAATACAGGCTGTTCCATGTAAAATAAGAAAGTTACTTGCCTTTAAAGATAGCGAAAATTGAAAGTATGTTTTTTTCGCCCTGTATATTTTTTTGCATTGCTTTTATTTTATTATCAAGTCTAATGCTTTAGTTAAAAAATAAATACAGTTTAAAATATTTAGCTTAAATATGCATGACAGGCATGCCTCTTAATTTTTTGTCTACATTTTTAAGAATAGTTAATTATCTCGTAAACGAGTTGAGTTAGGCATAAGAAGCATAACACTAACTTGTCTTTATTTAGTCTGTACTATCAAAATATGTCATAACATACAGGGTGTTCCATTTAATTTTTCTCATCTTTGGTGTGTAACTTTTCTTTGAATCACGCTGTATATTTCAAAATAATTTTGAAATGTGGTCCATTTGAACCTGTATAACCCCTAACAAAAAATGGAAAATATGTTACCATTTTTTCTCTGTATAATATAACGCTATAGTTTAAATACAACAGAAAGGATTCTAATCAAAATTCAAAGAAACGGTTGCATTTATTGCAAAGTATTTTTAAAACTTACCTCGAACTAAAATCCCAACCGCTCTGGGCAGCTGCTTTCAGTTCCTTATACAATTTTTGTTTCTTCTTCTGGTCAGAAATTACGCTCGCAGTGGCGATATCTTCTCGATAGGATTCTGGTCTAGGCCCGTCGCTGTTGCATATGTAAAATGCAATATCGTAATCCGTGTTGCCTATTCGGATTCGCCTCATTCTCTCTCTAACCCAAAATTTGACTTCATGAGATAAGTAGTTTATGTTTCTCCTTAACCAAGTCAAATTTCGACTGGCTTCATAATAATTCTTCGCCATAAATGTAAGCATTGGTGGTTGAGATCTGTTAGTATAATAAATTCTGCCCCCGTTAGGTACAAATCCGTACCTCCTTACCATCGTAATAAAATTATCTATAATGCCTCTTACTGTATCAGTCATTCCACATAGTATTAACCCTTCAAGGATCCAGTAGTTATCCCAGTAATAATACTCGTTGAATCTACCTCCTGGTATTATGAAGCCATTAGGTATAGGTATTAGTGAATGCAGTTCGGGGTGATGGTAAACTTCTTTCTTTACTTTCCTACCCAAATCCTTCCAAGTTGCAACAATTCTCTCAGCAAAATTTGCTAGCTTAGTATTCGTTATTCTGGATATAAAGGCAGGCTTAGCGTTAAAATCTTCTGGAATCCATTTCTCTAATTCTGTACCGCTTACAAAATTTTCGTTGATGAAGTTCTCTATTTGCGCTTTGCTTGGATTATAGGCTGCAACAAGACAATTTGGTTAGTTAGAAGGATGTAATTATCAAATAATGGCTTAACAAATCAAACTATCTCTGGTTCGATTAATTTACCACTTTAAATCAGTTAAAAATTACGCTTTATAAATTTGAAAATAATCTTATATAGTACGCTAAAAAATTGCCTATTTACGAATGCACAGCTGCTTCAAATCCGCAATTGCTGGCGATCTATTGCAGCGAAATTAATACCACAAAAACCCGCCTGAAGAATCATTTAAAAATGTCCCTGTGCCGGAAATAGATGAAAATTTCCTTATTTTAGATAATCAGTTTTTGACTCTGAGTAAATAATTAGGAAGGTAATTAATTGAAACACAGGTCTACTTTTGCACACAATTCTTTAATAATAAATAATTACTAATCAGTTAAGAATAATAAAAAAAAAAGAATGTAAAATCGAATTGTAGGATTGGTAAAGATATATGTATAAAACTTGTACCACATTAACATTAAAACACAAACAAGCACACTTCAAAAACGGAATAAAATATAATAAAATAAACAGGTGTATTATGTAAGACCGTAGCGACTCAACTGATTCTGAAAATCTGAAGATTTAAAATCTAGTTTTCAAACGAATAATCTAAAAAAATGTTGTTTAGCTGCGCCATCTATTTTTGAAAAACAAAATCAACAAAGTAGTATTCATTCATTAAAGCTAGGGTGGGCACTTAAAGTCCGGGCACTTGAGCTAGGTGCTCATTGTACCATCCCTATTAATTCTCTTATTTCCACTCGAGCAGCTTGGTGTTCTCTATAAAGCCCAGTATCTTGTCCAGTAGGAACTTGAGTTAGTTACGGGGTTCGAGAATGCCTTAATGACAGCCTGGCTGTCAGTCATTATGTTAATTTTCCTCCTCATGTAGTCCCCTTTTGTAATCATTTTTGTTCCGTACTCTATATAAGTTTTCTACATGGTGGACATAGTTATAAAATATTTATATCTATTATTTGCCAGATAAATATTTCTTAGGAACTGTTATCACAACAGTTTCCCGATTGCATACGGCGGCTCTTGATTTTTTGCGAATTATCCGCCAATGTGGAGAGCCAACGGATAACTGACGTGCAGTGGTTTTGGGTAAACATTAGAAATCTTCATATTCTGTTTGTCTTTTATGTATTAAATTCTAATTAAATACACTCTACCAGGACATTTTCATTTCGACGATATTTTCCTTTTTGTTAGGAAAAAAAAAAATCAGAAATACTCAACCTTTCTTTGTAGTTTTACTTTTAAACAAGTAAAACTTCCAGTGGCGGCTCGTGAGTTATGAAAGAGGGTATATATAATAATATAAGAACTTGCCTATTTTTTGTACATAAAATCCATTCTCCTATTTTTCATGCTGGAAAAGACGTCTATGACTTTGTTGTAAAAATGCGTTCAGTCGATCTTCTGACATTGTGCTTCTCAGAAAAGTTTTAATGCGTTTGAGGGTGGAAAAACATCGTTCACATACTGGTATCGACATGGGGGTTGTACAAATAATGTCCAACAGTTTATATGTTTCCGTCAAAACTTTTTGTTGTTGTGTGTTATGAACACTAAAAGCGGCAAAACACCACCTACATCTACGTCACACATGTCCTCCGCGCTCATAAATTACTGAAAGTTCACTTTTTAATTTTACGCTGTCCAACATAAGATAAGATTTCACATTTTTTTATACACATAATTAACCCACGCAAAATGTTACGATTTTGTTCCACATCTTCGTTGTATTTAATTTTATGTCGCAAATAAGCACTGTAACCATTCACGTATGTCCACTTTGCCTAGAACATTAAAATCCATGCATGCATTCATATGAGAAACGGAATTTTCGTGTTTCTTTGCCCTCTCTGCGATATGCTTTAAATCGTTTAACCATTGTTTATTCCACGTACTAACCTCTTTTTTAGAAATTAAACAGATAAAACAAAATAGTTTATTTGTTAGTGAATATCCGCACATCCACTCATATTTTTATTAAATACTCTATTGTAAGTTCGAGTTTTACTTGTGGAAGTGTAGTTTATTTGAAGATCAGGAATAGGCCTTCCTTCCCCTTTAAATAAAAGTTTTTCCTCAAATGAGAGCGGTATTTTTACAAAAATTGCCTTTGAAATCACACATGCGCGGCACGCGTTGAAAACGATGCAGTCGCAACGAAT
This sequence comes from Protaetia brevitarsis, assembly GCA_004143645.1. Taxonomy (NCBI): domain Eukaryota; kingdom Metazoa; phylum Arthropoda; class Insecta; order Coleoptera; family Scarabaeidae; genus Protaetia; species Protaetia brevitarsis. Next base: position 3,412,209 of record RXPK01000157.1, read on the forward strand.
GCAAGACGTTAACTGGGGACACGGCATTGCGTGCCCCGAAGCGATCGTATAAACGCATATAGCGAAGATAAACGGTGCCGTCCGATTCATACTCCAAATAGGTACATTGGAAAGAGTGCCTCGGAACATAGTTCGCTTCGCATAGCGTTCGCATATACGCTAGCGTTTGCGGTGCGGAAGGAAACTTTGATGCCATCGTTATAAAAATACGTAAAAACAATAAAATAAAATAATGCACTGAATTACATGCGAATTTCTTTCTGTGTTTATTTTGGTGGTTGGTGTGGTTGGGTGGGCACGTGCCCTTGTGCCCTTTAGTACCAGCCGCCATTGAAAACTTGTATGAAAATTATTCCAGACTATATGAAGAAGTCTTGGAAAAGTTACCCACATTTCGAAGTATTACTATGGAATATTTCAGGTTACATGAAAAAACCTTCAAAAAATTACTTATAGTTAGAAATATTACTTCTAAAAGTAAAATATCTGTACGGTTTTAGGAGCACAAAGTTGACCCAAAATCGCATCGGAATTTTACCAATTTTTTTTTAGTTCTGAATTACATATTGGTAGGTATAGAGTACTTGTAGTTTGAGTTGCATAGGCAATCGAAGTTTTGTAGAACTTAGATTCACATTTAATTTGAGAAAGATGTTACAAAAATGTATTAGATTTTACTAGATCGCATCTCACGTAATTTGAATTTCTGGCAGAACACTTATGTACATTTGCATTAATTTGAGAAGTGTTCAAGCTTTATGAATATATAAAGCGGTATTAAGAATATAGCACGGTACAAACTGTAAAAACTTTTAATTTTGTATCAAAATCTCTGCAGTTTTCAGTGGGAACTAAACCGTATATGATACCAACTTTAAATTTTCGTTTAGAGCTTAGAATAACATGCCCTAAATTTGAATGTAGATTGAAATATGTGATTATGTCACCGTCCTAATTTCTTTTTATTTTTCGTAATTCGTAAAGAGTTTTATTTAATTGAGAAATAACAGTATTAATTTGTAGATCTCAGTTCAATCTATGAATAATACCAAAAGTCTGTACGCCAAGACATTTATAGAAATACGTATACCAAAATAATTATTAAAGATGGAGATAAGATATAATGCATACAAAATTATTTATATTAATTGTGTCGCCAAAAATTCTACCACCATATAGCTTCCATAGAGTAAATTTCTGTTCCACTGTTTTTATTTTACATAATCTAAGCCTCGCCCAAATCTGCATAAACATGTTTTCAGTCAAATCGAGGCTTTATGCATGTAGCTAGTTCTAAGTTCCCAGTAATCCCAACACTCTTACTGTTTGCTGCAGGATCTTAGGCTCCTGTTATACTATATTTACAATTCACTGTAATTTCAGGTCATTAACTCGGAAATATTTTTTCCAGTGAATGATAGTTTTGAAAGCAAAGTATTTATCAACAATTTGTACACCCATTTACGTCATTTTTGTATGAACATACTTGCTCGCTATCTATTCATAATGATATAGAGGAAATTTAGGCAGAAATGTCAACAAAATTGTTTCCTGTGTTTGTAAATGTATTTTTCACTTGAAAATAAGTGATTCGAATAAATTGGTTTGGCGAGCTAAAGTTTAGATAATTGCATATGGCCATAAATATGTATAAATTTGTATGCTGCATGTTGTATTATTAAGTATCTTAAAAAAAAAACTCACACTCGACTACTTCTCAATAGGCTTACCAAACTGTTGAATGTAAAGCTATTACATTTACAAATATTTTGAAAAGAACTTCCTGTTATATAATAATTTAGAATAATATCATGTATTGAAGGTAATTTCATTATGATTAAATATATTTATGTAAAATAATTTCAGTCATAATTTCAACAATAATTAATCTTGAACACAAAAAATGAAGTCTGGAAAATGAAGTTTAATTAATGTTTAAAGTTTAGTGAATTATGCGGTCGGATTTTGAATGGTCAATGTGTCGTCAAAGGTAACTAGTAATTGTGTTTATAAACCTGCATGGATTCTGTATGAAGTCCGGCGTAATAATGAGAAGCTGTAGATAGAATTTCGGTGTCCTGGAAACCACTGATTTAATTTCGAATTTGCACTCGATCTAGTAAGGTGAAATTTCGAGGGTGCTTTGCTATTATGGCAGTTATCATCTCAAAACTTGGTATTTCACATATTCATTATAGTAATTCGTATATGTTAACAATTTAAGTGAAAAAATGTGCTTTTCCTAGTAGTACACGATATACAGTGACCGGCATAAATATTGCAACATATGGGAATTTTTTTTATTGTTGAAATATGCTAAAAGTTTTTTGGGGGAATAGGTTGTGCATGTCTAGAAACCCCAAAATTTATTTTGACACACGTCACGTGACCACTACTATGGCGGCAAATTTAAAAAATATGCCGTGAATGTGCAAAAGTGAGGTTAGATGACATGATATCCAAAAAAGTTATTTGAAAAAGTTCTTTAGAATTCAATTTTGAGGCCGCAAAAAAAATTGACAAAACTGTTTGAGTATCAACCAAATTTGGAAATAGTACTGCAGATGAGCTGCTAAGAGCGAAAAAAAATGGAAATATGTAATTCAATGAAACAATATTTTGGCAAAATTGTGATTTTTTTTTTAAATATGTTTACAAAAATTTGCATGCGGCCTCAGAATTGAATTCTAAGCAACTTTTTTGGATATCATGTCATCTAACCTCACTTTTTGCAGATTCTCGGCATATTTTTTAAATTTACCGCCATACTAGTGGTCACGTGACGTGTGTCAAAATAAAGTCTGGAGTTTCTAGACATGCACAACCTATTCCCCCAAAAAGTTTTAGTATATTTTAATAATAAAAAAAAATCCCATATGTTGCAATATTTATGCCGGTTATAACCAATGTTTGTCTAATGTAAAACTAACTACTACACAATGTTTTTTTTTTAATAGCACATATATGAATATAATATTATATAAATATTGTATATTTAATATTTAGTTTTAAATATTTTAATCATATTTATTTTATATTACAAACTTACAAATTGTAATTTTACTTTTTTGTTGATTTTTGGGAATACACTCCAATAATTTGAAATAAGTATTAATTTTTGTTCATATAGGCATTCTTATCTTAAAAGCAATCGTTTTCTTACAACAATAGCCGAATATTATTAAAATGTGCTGCTTTAAGTCTACTCAATACTTTATTGCTGGTAAAACTGAAACTGTGTTCTGTGCTGTATTGTATTATACGTTATAACCAAACACATGTACAGGCGATTCAATCAAAGCATGTATGATTTTAAAAATATTTCACAATCAAGAGAATTGAAATTGACGAAGTTTTTAGTTATTATTCCACTCGTTGCATTGAAGGCGCATCAAGAATCAGAAGGAATATTGGACCTAGGCAAGTTCATGAAAAACCTTATAAAAGGTTATAAAAAAATCAAAACAGAAGACTAAAAAACTATTAAAACTTGTTAGAAAGTTTTTTTCGTATAGTAGTGCTATCAACGTTTGCCTTTTGTAGGGCCTGAACCCTTTTGCGGGTTAAGTAGCAGTAGAACACTGAAGAAACTAAATATAAAAATGGAGCAGAGAAAATCCAGTTACTGGGAAAATCTCCAGGGAATGAGGCAAAGTGAAATTCTTCTGGGAACTTATAATCAGAAGAGGTTTACAGAATGCATCAACCTGAGTAAGAACAATGTTCGCATATTAACAGGAATACTTTTAGGTCACCGTAGACTGAAAGGACACCTGAGTAAGCTTGGATTGGAAAAGGAATCTGAATATAGATTTTGTGGGGAACAGGATGAAACACCAATCCACCTCCTCCCAAACTGCGTAGCACTGTGCAACTCGAGGGCGTTGCACCTGGGAGCAACTGAAATCGAAGATGGAGACTTACCGAGACTGGGACCCTCTGACATCCTACACTTTCTGAAAGGAATAGGATTGGAAGGCCAGCTGTAAAGCAGCAAGAATAGGGGACACAAGAGATCTGTTAGGTCGCAGTGTAACATCACCCTTCTATCTACATACATACTACCAACTACGGATTTGTATAGATACACAAAGTATCAGCATATTAGAATGGCTGACACAATTTACCGGATAACAGAAATGGAAAACTAAATATAAAAAGCCAAGACTCTACAGTGTTTTCGAAGTCTGCAAGCCATTTCTATCATGTGCGTAATAATCTGTTTAATTGACAGATTTGAACGGCTTGATCAAAGAGGTAACTAATTGGGTATCACTCGTATTATACATATTATAAATAATACGATCATATTTCATACTGTATTTTAATAAGTTTCTCTGTGTATATCTAGCTACAACTTCTCGTTTCGGTAGCTACACACAAGGTAGCTATTAATAAGGACACTGTTGGAATCACATTTGCTATAGAAAATACTTTGTTACAAGCTTTCGGGTTGCTGTCTTTGTTGTAGTTATCGAAATTAATCGCGTGGTATGTTGTAAAATTAGGTCGTACAATATAAATGGCCGGCGTATGGTGATGATATTTAAGCCGTTTAGACTAATTGTTGCAGCTTTGTCAAGGGTTGATTTTTGCTAGCGCCCTAATCCGACCGGCAATCACTCACATTAGTTTAATAAATAGCCTTGGTTGTCAAAAGACCATTTGTCATTGCCGACGTTCGGTCAAAGAAACTTGTTGGTTGTCTGGCGCTAATTCACCGTGCGGCTTGGTAATGTTACTACAAAAAAAAAACAATCAAAGGTACACTAATACTGAATAAAAATAAAGTTATCTACTCTCGTTTGTAGATCTATCAATATGTATACATTTTCAATTTGTAAGCAACATTATTATTGATGGCAGTTCGTAAAATTTCAAAAGTGTTCGTGTAGGTAACAATGCAGTTTATATGGGATTTATTTTGTCACTCGTTTGCTTGGCGTAGCATCAAACTTCCTATGGCAATTCGCATTTTCTTGTCATTTTTTCTTTTTGAAATGCTTATTATTAATTAATGTTGTTCACCACATTAGCCTATTTATTTTCAGTTACGGCCGTTCTGAATAAAGTGATAGGGTCCATACCAGTCGATGTTCTGAGATTCCGAAGTTATGATATACGAGATCTTCGAGGACTTTCTCCCATTCTATTTTTTTGGTAATAGACATTATTTCTCATGGCGGATGCTGTGACCAAACTATTTTATTTTTTGCGTTTAATTGTTGATAGAAGTTTTCTGTTCTTGCATTATCATACCTTTGTTACATGGTGAATCTATGAAACCCTAAGCATCCGTCTATCAGAATTAATTTTAAAAATGCACAAATATTAATAATGGTTCAATTAACCGGAAAAAAACGTATTGAAATTCTAATGATGACTGGATTTGGTACCCGCATTATAACGTATAAGGAAGTGTGCGATTTATTTAATAATTTGTATCAAATCGGCATCCAATAACACAATCTATCGTTGGTAAAACCTTGAGACAGTTTAACTTAACCGGAAAGGTTAGAAATCTACCGAAAGGTGGACGACCAAAAGTGAAATGATAGTTATCAAAAGTCAAAACTATCTATAGTTACCGATAGTCCCTATCGATAGTACTCGCCACTAAAAAACTTATTCTACGGTCAGAATCCCCGTCTTATAATTCTTGCACTAATTGTGGTTTACATAGAAGATATTTTACGCGCTTTAATTGACTATAACTATCGATAGTTATCGATAGTCGAGTTTCGATAGTAAATATTACCAATAGTTGAAAATACCGATCGTATCCACTACTAATATGGTTACACATAGTTTACAACACAAAGAGATGCCCAAATTCAATGGAAACACGACAAGTATCGTTTTAATGTGCTATTTATTTTTCTTTTCTGAGTAGCCTCTAGGTTTGTGTTATTATGTTTTGTCTTGTTAATAAAAAAACGTTTGTGTTATCAGCTGTCAACTATTCATTGAATGGAACAAATTCTTTCTTTTATAATATCTATAGGTAGTAGCTGGTATTGATAAAACCATGTAACGAATATTAGTGTTAAGACAAATGTCATTAATCTGCAATAAAATAACGAGAAACGAAATAAAATCTGAGGACATATTAGTTCAGTAGAGTGGTGGGCACTTTCGCTGACGACTATCGATAGTTATAACTATTGGTATCGATAATTATCGATAATTTAATATCGATAACTACCGATAGTTAAAGATATTCAACTATCGAGAGAGTAGTTTTAACAGTAAATATTATTGATAGTACTATCCATAACTATCTATAGTTGATCCGACTATCGACAGTCCTATCGAAAGCTGAAAATACCGATCGCGCCACCATAAAAAATTTTGCGAAAGAGTGAGGGAGATTTGCGATAATGACCAATATTCTACATGTGTATATATAATTTGCTGTTTTCCGACGAGGCTACGTTTTGTTTGAATGGTAGCGTTAGGCCTCCTTCAGACGAGGCGGTTTGGTTGATTCAACTAAGTCGCCTGGTTTAGGCCTGTTTCAGACGAGGCAGTTTGGTTGATTCAACTAAGTTGCCTGGTTTAGGCCTCTTTCAGATGAGGCGATTAGTTGATTACAGTAATTGAACGGACGGTTGTCAATGAGCATACTAATATGAACCCTTTCACACGGAGTCAACTTGTCCGCTTCAGAGGCTTCAATGTCTTCAATGACAATCAACTAGTGGAGAGTAGGAGGGCCTGGTATTTCATACGGGCGATTTAGTGATTCAACTTAAGTTGCGGCTTGATTGTCATTTAAAAACCTATTGAAGCCGTCCGGAAGCCGCAAGTTGGACTCACGTATGAAGAGGGTTATATATCAGCTGTGCTGCATTGATCCGATTGAACCATCCGTTCAACTAGTGGAGACTTAAGGTCTCTTTCAGACGAGACGATTAGTTGATTCAACTAAATCGCTTGGTTTACGCCTGTTTCAGACGAGGCGGTTACTAAGTTACCTGGATTAAGCCTCTTTCAGACGAAGGCGATAGATTGATCACTAGATTGAACGGGGACGAGTTTTGTCAGGGAGCTACTGAATATGAACCCTTTCGCAGCGAGTCAACTTGTTTGCTTCGGCGACGTCAATAGGTCTTCAATCAACTAGTTCAGAGTAAACCAGGCAACTTAGTTGAATCAATTAAACCGCCTCGTCTGAAATAGGCCTTACTCTCAACTAGTTGATTGTCATTGAAGACCTACTGAAGCCGCCGAAGCGGACAAGTTGACTCCGTGTGAAAGGGTTCAGGCGATTCCCAATCATTTGCTACATCAGTATACTCTTTGACAACCGCGCGTTCAACCAGTGGAATCAACTAATCGCCTCGTCTAAAAGAGGCCTTAGTCGCCATAAATTTTCGATATTGGTTAATAGATAACTCTCATTGGATGCTAGAAACGCATACACAGCTTCCGCAAAAATTCGTTCAGATAATAATTTTAGATAATAGGTAATCTTTTACGTGATCAGGTTATATTGAGGAAGATGAGGAATTACCTGTAAATGGTTCCAACAAGATGGAGCATCTTCTCAATATGCCCTTAAAGTTTTTTAAACGAATCATTCCCAAATAGGTGGTTTGCTTGTAGGGGATTCATTGAATGACACCCACGGTCTCCAGATTTAAATCCTCTAGATTATTTCCTTTTTGGGGCCATTTAAAATCTGTGATATAAATCTTCTAGTATAAACTAGAAGACTGCATAATCTGGACGAGTTACGGCAGAAAATAATTGAGGAAGTGCAATTAATTCGTGAGGACACTTTGGAAAATGTCATTCTAGAATTTGTTCATGGACTTGCATATTATCAAGAAGTGAACGGTGATCATTTTAATGGATCCATACATTTGCCTAATCCTGTATATTGCAAGACACCATTTTAGAACTCAAATCCTTGTACGAATACTTAGGGATAAATTGGTTGAAATATTTTTCATTTTTCTGAATGCACCTCTTGCTATTTCTATTTCCTATGCCACGTTTAATTCGTTGTAATTTTTAATTAAACCCAGTCTTCGTTCAGTAAGCATGCCTCTTGGTCAATAATAAACATTAATCGGAAATGTTATTATAGTTTGAAATATTTAATTTAATATTCTTGAACGTATTAAACCTAGCGAGTTATTTAATAAAGGTAATCTGTGCAAATTATAATTATAAGAATGTACGGCGCTGCACATCTTCGAGATTGGAGAAATTACCAACCAACAACGAAGGAACTATTGCTTGGCAAATCAAAGAAAATATATACGAATACCAAAATGAATTTCTAACCTAGTGTGGCAAAGAAATTATTCTGAGAACATATTTCTGGGAAATTTCTCCGAAAAACCTAAAGAATTTAGAGGATTAATTTTCTACTCACATTAAACTGTGTGTGAAGTGCTGTTTGCGCCTCATGCGTTCTAAGCACTTATCTTCACTCGTGCTCTAAACATCGCATTCGGGCGCAAAAAGCTCATTTCAGGTACTGTTCCATAAATAACTATTATTGATCCAATTTCCACTGCTTTGTGAATGCAAAACATGTGTGTATCATTAATAAATATTAATTACAGAACTTAAAAATAAGTTTTTATAGATAGATATTCATTTATAAAAATTTCTTATTTTCCGAGTACTCTTAATCGGCTCCCTCACATGACAAAATAGCGAACAACCGCCAACCAATTGCAATTCTTCCAATTTATCTCAGCAGTTAACGTACTCTGAATAATGTGTTCTCGTACGAACGTTCGTCTGGAATTCCCGGCTTGGCAAACAGTCTCACCTCATATATCAGGTCGACTTTGATGCATACGTGAAAAGATATGTATGCTGCATATACGTGGGATTATTTTGCGCATTGTGGGTATTACATGAATGTCGGGAATTAATACAGTAATCCGAGTGAAGGACGAGCTGCGAACGGTTTGATAATCGAACAAAATCGAGTGATTTTGCAGCGTGATGTCTATTTAATATGTTTACATTTAGTGCTACGTAATTCGATATGATATGAAGAGTGTATCGTTCTCTTATCTTTCGCGTTATATGTATTTGATGATCATAAATATAGCAATGTAAATAAAATTATAGAACAGGTAGTATAATAGTACAACAGCTAATTATAGAATGTTTTTGGAAGATTTTTGGAAATAATAAATATAAAAATTTGTATTGTCTTATTGAATGGACTTTATGTAATAAGTTTATGTGTTAAGTAGAGATTGGTTTACCGAAGAGATTTTTTAATGTATTTCACGAGGTAAAACATATCTCATATTCTGCTTTCTAAAAATATCGCTTATACTTTTCGAAATTTACGGGGTACTACATCTATAGAAAAGTGTTATAGATATATACAGGCTGTTCAAAGTTATCGGTTATCGGCGCACTAATACTAACTTTGTTAATATTGCAGCTACGGTGTTGGTTAAATTATCAAAGATCTAGGGTTTTTTTATGCTGATTACAACCGTGTAATCAGAAAGCAATTGAAACAAACTCGCGTTTACGAGATATAAGAGATAACTTTGTGTTAATCTTTTAATGGTTACCCTGTATATTTTGTCACCAATTGATAGAAAACTAGATTTTGCACACAATATTGTTAAAATAATATGACCCTAAATGATAAACAAAACAGCTACGACTAATATAATGATGCATTCGATATAACAGCCAAAACTTTGTTGTTTGGCAAAGTAGAAATTGAAGCAAACTTTGGTTGCTTAGTTTTAAGACATAACGAAATTACCTTAATAGTTCTGCAAAGCTTGTGTACTGGTATTGAAAAAAGGCTTTATTTATTCTAATTGCTGTTTAATTTTGTTTTACCTCTAAATTCGTTTATTGCCGTGTTTCTTTTTATCGTTGCTTTTTGTTCATTATTTATTTACTTATAATGCAAGTTGGCAAAATATTATATATTTGAGGCATATTTTACATGTAAAAGCCACAGAAACAGAGGCTTGAACGTTACAGAGAAATGTTTCCAAACAGGATACTACCAGACAGAAGTATTTTTTATTATCAATTCGCAAATTCTAAGATAATGGAAGTGTTTTTAAAAAAAGTTATATAAATAAGGGTGGCGTGTGCTTTTCTTTTAATAAAGTGATCAAATCCGAAAATCAGTTAATCAGTTCAAACGAATCAAACAGGAAGCTAACTTAAACGGTGTGAATTTGTCACTTGTTAGTTCTTTTTAATATCGTTGGTTCCGTCACTTTAGTTTTTTGATTTGTTCGATTTGTTAACCTTAATCAAAGTGAACTAACCGAAAGGTGTGAAACGAATACAACGAAGAGCAAATATCAATCAAATAAATATAACCTCAAAACGTCAAGTAGTTAAATGTCATTGCTGTCAAATACCGCAAGAAAGCCGCAAATGATACTTCTTTTTCCATAACATTAACATAATTTAACAGGACATATCTTATACGACTAAGGTATGTCCTGTTAAAATGTGTTCTGGCAACGTATGCGTATAATAAAGTCAAACAAGCTGCATGTGCTTGTAAAGAATAAACTTTGCAAATAATATGTAACACACCATCTACTTAAAACATCTAAGATTGTCGTGAAACTGGCCTAAAAGATATTTGTCATCGTTTATTGATACCAAAATATTTAGAAAAAAAGCAACAAGAATATCTAGTGTTAGTGTACGAAATTTGAAAATTGTAGGTGATGTCATCTCAACACTATATAGAGCAATGTATTTTATGGCAATCTTGTATGCATGTCAGATCGTGGTCAAACAATTATTTGGGCACTTTTGATGTTCAGTAAAGTATGAGGTCAAAATCATTAGACCTATATTTGCTTGGAGTTTAACGAAAAAAAGCGCTTGTCTCTCCTGAATGCGCCGCACAGTGGGGCCAAACGGCCGAAAAGCGGACAAAAATCCAGATTCAGTGCGAAAAAATACATTAGCAATGACACTTATTTTCAAAACCTAACTTATTTAATGTATACTTTATTAACAATGTTACCCACAAGTAGTTTGTTCTTTGTCAGCGGACAATGAAATATATAGTATAAGATTTCACTGACTTTTCTTTTGGAAGTTTCAATGATACGCATATTATTTTCTTCACAATGCAATATAAATTTGAAAACTGTAAATAAACATTAAAGAAAATTACACAAATGCATATTGTCTACATGATTGTATTGTTTGTATACCTGAAGATAAAATAGATTATATTACAAATATGTTCAATACTAATCATCAAAATGTTAAATTTACTATTGGAAAAGAAAATTTCTCAGATTTAACATTACTATGAATAAATAAGTAAAAACGGAATGTTAACGAAGTTATACCAATAACCAACAGCATAAATACAGATATATGTAAATTATAATTCATGTCAATCAATTCGTATTAAAAGGTGTTTTAATATCACTAGGAGATAGAATAATCACCAACAAGTCCAGGAGTAAGACCAATAATAATAAAGTAAATGAAACATAACTTTTTAAAACTATATCATTACTCAAAAGATTAGATTGACAAAATTTCAAGAACGATTATATAAATATTATTATAATAATAATTAAATAGTTAGTAGTTAGTTAGTAAAATGGACAAACTATTTATAGTTGAAGAAAACTAACACCTCGAGGATTGTACTAAAGTAGTACTATTTCTGTCACTAGTATAAAAATGTATTTATACAATATGAATAAAATAAAATAAATAAAAACTTCAAAAATTTTGTCACAATATTAACTCATGAGGTTTATGGTATTCAGCATTTAGTTATTTTTTTGGAATGTAACATAGGTGAGGGGTATACACCGGGTCGGGTTTATAGAAGAGTGCAGCTTACTTGTCGTGGGATTTATGCGCAAAAGAGACCCTAAAAAACAAGATTAATGAATAAGTTATTCTGGAAAAATTAACAATAATTAATAAGAGCCGTATATCGTTAATAGTCTCACTTTTATCTGTGATAGTGTTGTATTGTAATAATAATATACAAATCATAATAGGTATAAAGCATTTTTTCTTTTTAAAACAATTTATCACATTACAAAATTTTGTACACCATGTATGCCGATAATTACTAAATTATGCAAGAATATGCAGATGATCTTTCAGGTTGTTTGCACTAATGCTTCTTGATTCAAATCCATAGATGTCGATTTAAAGCATGATAAAGCTTTTTTTTTAATGCCAAATTGAGGTGGTGTTTATTATGTATACTGGCTGATTTACTTACTATGTCGCCTTACGCTACTACTACCATTATCATAGCTAACTTTTATTAATTGTTATACAACTAGAAATCAGTGTATTTCTTAGAAATACACGATTTTTGCAGCGTGGAATTTTGTCCGCCGTTGCTCCACTGTGCGCCGTTGCCCGGTACCACCGCAAAGGCGTAGGAAATTTCCAACGTCCGTCGAACCTAATACAACGGAAAACGTAAGAACGGTCTTATTTAAATCATCTTGTAGTTTTCTCAGCGCAATAATGTCCGTTGAGAAAACTCAATGTATGAACGCTGTCTAGGGTATAATGTACAATGCACATACTTTATCGAAGATTTGGAGGATTTATGATAATTTTAGAGGAGAAATTTTCTGCAATGGAAAGTTCTGCCAGACCCGTTCTTGTAAGACGCTGATAATTGCAGAATGCCTAACACATTTTTTTTCTAGCAAAATTTATTATTATGTATACACTATATATGCTTGTATTAAACTTCATAGTTGCTTAGAATACCATTAAACTATCGTAAATAATTGTTTTTAACATAAAATAACATGATATTTAAATTGCTAATATATGCAGGAACATATATAATTCTGTGTCAAGAGGACTGACCTTATTACCTGTTGATTTCATTAAATCCGCAAATATTTTTAGTATTTCCTCTGGCGGTCTTTTCATACTCATATCCACAAAAGTCTTTGAATCGTCGAAGATGCGTGCTATTTGAATAGTCCTTAGTAGATCACCTTGACAGTAAATTTGACTATCACAACTGGGCGTTACTGCTTCAGGTAAGTCTGTTGCTGATTTCACACTTATGCAAGCACACGTTAATAGACCGCACAGATAGTAATAAATTCGATCTGAAGACATTGTAATTGGATCGATCGGTTTTCTTTAAATTTAACCGAGCTCTTAGTCTTTATTATAATTGTTTGAATTAACTCTCTGCACATTTACTAGTCTAAATTGTTACAGAGTTGAGACTTTTACTTTTTACTAATCACATGGTAGAATCACCCTTACAAAAATAACGCATGCACAAGATTACATTTACACTTCACCCTTTCACCTTTGAAACTAATTTGCCGCACAGTAACACCTTTTAAATGTTTCCTATACACTTCTTTTGTTAATTTTCTCATTTTTCATGTCGTAAGAATTAACTGTTGTACTACACTTAACAAACCTGCACGCGTAGTTGACACAAAAATGTGCATTGGGAGATAATTTTATCAAATGTATTTGCATACGTGTTCATTAATTACTCATCATTTAATACAGCGTGATTGACTTTACATGTTCAAGGATATATTGCATTTATAATGAGAGATTCTTTTTGATTGAGAACACTACATTAAACACTTAATAATGGTACGCTTTCAGAAAATAAACCGATGTATGTGTAATATTTTCAAATGTTTTTTTTTTTTAAGGTTATAGCCGATTCTTTCATCAAAAGGGCACAAAATAACTAATATAATTATATTATATAAGCCGAGATATAAACAATAAGTGATAGTATAATATTTTTTTTGGATATTCTTACCTAAATACATGCTCAAGTATATAGACTATATAACTCTAAAACCAAGTCAGTTTCTTATAAAATGATTTTGGGATACTTTAAACGTTAAATTCTGTAAAACGCTCCATCTCCATCAAATAACGTTATTATGATTTTAGGTTGTACTAGATAGTTAAAATAAAACCTCATTATTGTATTGATGTCATATTGGAAGCTGCGATCCTAGTATTCAGTTATTTTTGACAAAAAAAGGACTGTTTAATAATTGCCAAAATTTTATTCCAAGTTACTATGAGCTAAATAGTAACGTTAAGTAGTATATAACGAATGTTACATTAAAAAAAATGACTTTATTGCTAAGAGACGACAAATCTATCCTAGGTTTTGGGCCACCTGTATAATTTCGTCTACCTTTATTCTTTGTGTAAATAGTAATCGACTTGACCCTTCATTGCCCCACAAAACTCTTGCCGTTGGAAAGGATTCAACGGGTGTTTGCTCTTCTCGTCAACACCAAGATTCAAATGCGAGTTCGACATGCGGTTCCGCGCTACATAAGCGCGAGCAGCATAATCTTTAATTCTTTATTAAGAAAAAATGTAGGGCAAGGCGTTGGTAGATGATAGCACCTTTTAAAGATAGAAACAGGTTAGCGGTAGTCACCTACTCACGGAATTTAAAGTAAAGAGTGTGGACATTTTCGAAATTTCTGCAGAATGACACCAGAACTATTTGATGTTCTGTTAATTTACTAAAACCAAAGATTTCGAAACATAATACAAATTATGAAGCATAGCAACTCAAGAAAGATTCGCAATAACACTGCATTTTTTGGTCACAGGGAAGTTCCAACAACTTCCAGTTTATATCCAACATTGTTCCCGTTGTTTGTGTTGCCATAATTGAAGTATCTGATGAATACATTCAGGTGAATAGGTATATTGTATAACTGATTAAAAAATAACAAATAAATGGAGGGGAAAGGAATGCTAACAACAACAACAGCCAAAGCTTCCTGTTTTTTTTTTTTAATTATTAAAATTCTAGTTTCCAATTAACTTGATAATATACTTGAACGATATAAATCATCTGAACCCATTGCCATAATCATTGAGGTTGGTTAGCGGACTCTACTTTCTTTCTATTTCACCTTCATTCCTTTTCCAAACATAGATTTTTTTTTCTCGGTTAATTTAAAGTTTTTATTTGCAGGGTCCCACAATACGGAATTCTCCCGATATCACTCCATTAATTGTAGATATAATTATTCAATCCATTCCATGTTTTCATCGAGATATTAATCGAAATATACTGAACAAACACAAATCCTGTCCAGACCAAATCGAATGTCCTTTGACGTATCGACATGAGAGTGAACCCCCTCCAGCGCCAAGTCTAGCGTTGGACACGGTTGGTTACGTTCGGTCGCTTCGTACACTGAGAAAAAAATTTAATAAACATAATTAAAAATACAATTATCGTAAGTAAAAAGTTCAGCTGAATAGGGGACAAAAGCACAGATTACTTAGCACTAGTAAAAAAGAGATCCTAAACACTGATACTAACAACACGCAATCTAAGTTACTTGTGGTTCATACCGGTAACTTCTGATAATTAAACTGTAGTTAAGCCAAAGAATATATGTAGTTGCACTAAGCAAAGATTTGCCCTTGTCAAGTAGTAGGTGTATTGCTGTGAGTGAACTATTCTATAATAGCTATCACACATTCATTATTAACCTCAATTAATACAACCTATTACTTGTAATAAGGAAACAGTATCATTAATGTACTAATACAAATATACTAATAATGCAAGTGTTACAGTGAAATAAATATAAATATAAATAGGAAAACTGATTTTCTGAAACAAATTTCTGGGAGAAATTTAAAAACTATCATTAATGCACGTTCACTAAATACCTGATATATAAAAGGTAATGTTTTGCTATAAATATACAATATATTTACCTTAAATTTGTTGTTCAACTATAGGTAGTGTAGAAAACGAGGACGTTTAGTGAATATTTATTAAGTAGCTTACTGTGTACTTTGTGTGAATAAAATATATTCCTTAATAATAGAAAAATGAAGAAAGCAATAATAAAAGATAGGGTAAATGGGGTCCCCTTGAAACGTTATTTAGATATTGAAATTATTTAAATCTAAACAAAGGACAAAGAGAAATATGGCTTTGAAGTTACAACTAATAACAAACAAAGAAATAATATAGGCGGTTATGTCCGGTGATCGCCTCGAAAACGGCTACTTCGTCGGGGTATCCCTAACTGCAGGTGGCACTTGGACTGTTGGATCACTCAGCTCTTGACGGCATCCACGATTTAACTTCACCAGCGGGGGCAGATATCATCACAATGATGGGGAATTCAAATATTCTACCACGTGGTTTAAAACTGCAATCTTTGAACATCCGATTGCTTGTGAGCTCGTGTTCTTACTTCGCGGATTTTCGTCAGGGATATACCCTAAACTGCAGGTGGCGACTGGACTGTTGCATTCACTCAGCTAGCGACGGCATCCATACTTTAACTTCACCAGCGGGGGCAGATATCATCACAATGATGGGGAATTCAAATATCCCACCACGTGGTTTAAAACTGCAATTTTGAAACATCCAATTGCTTATAGGCTCGGTGCTTCTTCTTTCGCTGGCATTATTCGTCGGGGTATCTTTAACTGCAGGTGGCACTTGGACTGTTGGATCACTCAGCTAGCGACGGCATCCACACTTTAACTTCACCAGCGGGGGAATATCATACAATGATGGGGAATTCAAATATCCCACCACTGGTTTAAAACTGCAATCTTGAAACATCCGATTGCTTATAGGCTTATTTTTAATATATTTACGTTCCAACTGGCCTACAATGGCCGTTTTCCTTGCACACCCTTTTTCGCCTGCGCGCGTAGCCGTCTCGGGGACTATTTCATTACTCCGCCACACTAGCCAATCAGGAATAGTAAAACAATCACGGGGTGGCAGCAAAACTCAAATAATCATAGTTGTGGCAAGTTGTTACCTATTTAAGAAAATACATGAATTTAATAGCGATCAGCATTCTTGTTACTTCTACTAAGCATGTGTTTAGATGTATACAGTATCATAAGTAATAGCGTACTTACCACAATTGTCAGGTAGCTGTGTAATAGCCGTTAATAAAAGACTATTTTACAGTAACAACGTGCATTCAGGAAACTGGGTTTAGTTGCAGGTATTAATTAACGAAAATAGTTCTAAGTAAAACTTTATCTATTGTAAATAATTTTTTATCAAGTAAAAACTTTACTTAGCCCATTTTTCTCATTGTACACATCAAACCAAATGCTTTCCAAGATCTGGACGCATGTGCCTTGGCTTGCGTTGCAAGGTCGGTCTGGACGCGGCTTTAAATAGGAGGGTTATTCTTGAATCAGTGCGAGACGTCAAATTTGTATGCGACATTTCGTCGTCCAATTTTTAAGGCGCGGGGCCACGCGAAGCGAAGCGAAGCTCAGCAAAACTAATTTCCTTTGCAATTACTCCATGTATCATACGCGGACGCCGGGCACTAGAAGCTAAAGCAAGCGAAGTTGAGCTAGCGAAGATGCCGTATGATTACATGGGAGTTAATTTTCAAGGAAATTAGTTTCGCTGAGCTTCGCTTCGCTTCGCGTGCAGTGGCCCCGCGCCTTAAGGCAGGTAACTATTAGAAAAGCGAGCGAATTAGGCTAGCGAAGATGCGCGTATGATTACATGGGAGCTATTTTCAAGGAAATTAGTTTCGCTGAGCTTCGCTTCGCTTCGCGTGCAGTGGCCCCTCGCCTTTAAAGTGCAAAGTTAGCTGACAACCTTTTGCGTTGTATTTCAAATCGTTACTTGCCGTTAATAAAAAAAAAAGGACGGTAAATGGACGGTAAATGGAAGGTTATGGTTCAATAACACACACATATTAATGTTTAATAAGATTTTGCAATTTGCAGTAACAAATGATGGTGAAAGCATAAAAAAATGTTTGGACAAGCACAGACAGATAGACACTTTATTTATCAGGCTCATCAAATTACATATATACAATTACTGAAGTTCACTGAGTTGAGTATAATTTGCATTCAAATGGAGAATAACACATACAAAATAATTATTAGTATATTTTTAATTATAATATATATATATAATTAAAAATATATGTGTTTTAATTTTGTTTTGTTAATTAAAATTAATTTAATTTTCTTCATTAGGCGACTGTAAGTTCCTTCCCTTCATAAGGCCCCAAGTTAGGCAAGTCTCCCTCTTCGATTTCAAGTGCTCCCAGGTGCAATGGCCTTGAGTTGCACAGTGCTACGCAATTTGAGAGGGGATGGATGCCATCCTGCTCCCCAATCTGCTCCAGTCGTTTTGCTTCTCCCTTTGTTCCTTCTTTGTGAGGTGCTCTCACTTTGGAAATGGAAGGCTTCTTATGGAGGACCTGCTGCAATTCCTGTTTTATAGCGTGTGCGTCCCCCCAATAAACGTCCTTCCTCCATGGTTGATCCCACGAGTAGCTAGGGAAGAAAAAGTCCACCTCCACAGAGCCCCCATGTAGAGGTAAGGCTAAATACAATGGGGTGCGCAGGTGCCCCAAGGTTGGACTAGTACACTGGTCTTCTATCCAGCCACGCATCCCATCAGGCTAGTCCGCCACCCTAGGATTTAAGTTTTTGTTGAGGTTGTCTCCTCTATATATATCTGCGGGTGGTATGCTCGCATTTTGCAATGTTGTCACGTAAGACCACGCGATGTACCTGAATGTCAAGTCGCATGGAATTCAAGAATACCAATTTCTAGACGCATGCGGTTCAAAATGTGTCACATTGAAAGTGGACGGCAAGTGTCGCATACATTAAAGAATAACCCACCAGGTTATACGTTATTCTGCCTTCTTTTAGAAAATCCAAAATAACTCTAAAATGGTAACAGATAGGTAGAAAAATGTTTTACGAAAATTCCAAGTAGAATCTAGAAATGCAACAAAAGATATAAGGTTTCTATGTATTTAGAAGATCAAAGTTGGTCATGACTTTTGGTGCAACCAGAAATACGACATTACTAGCGTTATTTTATCTAAATGGATCACAACCACGATCACAACCACGTTTAGTCAAAGTTTGGAAATCAAGATTTTATTTTGAATGGGCGCACTTGTAATGAATGGGTTCTGTAGATTAGCTTGTCTATATCGCTGTAAAGTGTTTTCAAAACCAATAGAGATCTATAATTATGATTTTTTATTTATCGAAGTTAAATTACGTGGTCAAAGAATACTTGTCATAACAAATAATACATTTTTTTACTGTAATTCCGTTTCCTTTTGATTAAATAGAGGACCTTTTTTAAGATAAATATATTTAATCATTTGTCAGGAACACGTGCTCTATTGAAGTGGAAAATAAATACCGTCTAAAAATATCAATCTATAATGAATAAAATAAGTAAATATTTTGTTAGTTACAAATTACATAGTTCGGTGAAATACTTTGATTAAACAAAATTACGTTTAGCTAAATCTTTCTGGAAAAGCTGCAAGTTTGAAACTGAAATAATACTAAACACTTCTATAAAACTTACCACTTCATCGTTCAGGATCCCCATTTTGACATCTAAGATATCATCGACAGCAGTAATACCAGTAACGTAGCTATTGAAATGTACGGAAAAGTAGTATTTGCGGTGCCAGAGCGTTACTGAAGAATATATCTATTTAAAGTACTCGAAGTGTCTTAAAAAAATAACGAATAATACATTTCATAATTTCTGTACAGCAATATTTCTGTAATTCTATTCGCAATTCATATTATAGATGTAGTGTTGTAACTCAATGATATACATATAGGAAGGACGCTAGTACAACCAACACAAAATATCGTTTTATCAACGTTCTACAAGAAATTAATTTATTTCAAACCATTGTTTGGGAATCTCGTGAATTTCCATTTTCAACTGTAGACAGAAATTCACCGTCTAAGGTCTAATTAAAATGAATTAAGTAATAGGCAGTAGTAAATCTACAACATAGCAACTTATATAACTTTTACGTAAACTATCATCGTTATGCATCAAAGTGTAAAATGTATTTACTTTTTTTTACGTAGGTAGTTGGTATGCACCTTCCAAGAAATAAGCGATTATTTGTAAAAATATGTATATGTAACTTTTACGTCACTACCTGCATATTCCTAGAATCTATATACGTGCTCTGTTATATACCGATTAGCAATTGAAACGAAAACGAATTGGAAATATTGTTTGTATAATATGGTCATCGTATTGGTGATCTGTTCGTATCTTGGTATTTATTACTCACTTGTTGTTATGTGAACGCTCCTTAATGGCTTTAAATCCCATTAAGTTTTGTTTAATATCTTGGCAAATGTTGCTCTAGTGATTATGAAGTATTAGAGATAACAGGTAAGTACAGGTGGCCATATAGATGCTTGAACTTAGTCATCATTATGACTACGCTGCAAATTATTGTAATGGCCTAAGAACTAAATTAATTAAATTCATGTGCATATTTATGCACAATTACCTACAAAGGTAAATAATGGCAAACGTACGCAACAAGTATGTTTGTCATTATAAGACCGTTGACGTTTCAGTTTAGAGGGAAAAGTCTGTATCCGTTGACCCAATATTAGATTCTTTCTGTCGTAGGGTTTAGAGTGGGATGAGCCCTTAATTTGGCATCGTTTCACAGCAACGCAGTTATACTTATTTCTAGAACTGAGAATTTCGTTGGCATATCACAGGTATCACATTCGTAGCTTTGTAATAATTGAAAGAGAAGGAAACAATGCTAATTAAAAAATTATAACTTGGATTTATATAGGCGTTGTACATTACCTACAAGTGTCCCGCCGAAGATTGGGTCTTTGATTATAGCTGTATTTTTAATTTTAGGAAAAAGTCTTTTATACGAAAGTTACAGAATTCAATGCTGCATAACCTAAAAATGTTTTTGATTAAACAGGGTTTTCCAAAAGTAGGAAAATGCATACTTATTCCATTATTTTAAATAGAATATCCTATATACTAGTTCATTTTTAAATTCTATGTAAAAAATAACATCACTTTATATTAGCTACTATATTTCTATCTATAATAACGACGTTGTTATTTACTCTTTTGTAAAGAATGGCTGTCTGCAAGCTTTCAGTGTAAGCGGCGTAGTTTGTATATGCGTTTGTTTTATATTTTAAATACCATACATACATACTTGGCTTGGTACAACCGTCGAACCAAAATCAATATAATTATATACAGGTGTCCGCTATAGTCTTGAACATTTGCTTAACTTTAGCTCAAGGTAACTTGATTTTTTTAAATAGCACCCTATATCTTTGCTTATGTTAAATCAACCCTTACATAAAACCCTTTTAATGTGCACTAAACATTTATGATACCTCATACAGAATTTCCTAGATAATTAATGCTTTGAAATAAATTTAAGGAATTTTTTCATTAATTTCCATGTTGGCTTAGCATTTTCTTATTTATTTTATTGCAGATAATGTCCTTAACGTCTGTTTTTGTTTATCAGTTGCACATTTGTTAAAAATAATTATCAGGAATTTAGTAGTATCCCTCATTACCGCAATTATAATACTAGAGGTATATAATATATACCCTAGAGTTTCCGCGGCCCAGACTAGCCTTTTCTGAACGTAACCCCAAATATGTTGCAATTAAATCTTATAATAAACTGCCGACTAGATAGAAGGAAATGCCACTGTCAATGTTTAAAAAGAGGGTTAAGCGGCTTTGCCTCTTTCGTTTGTACTATTCTTTAAATGATTCTGAAATAATGTAGTATTTTTATGTTTTATGTTATGTTTTAGTGTATTGAGTTACTGACTGTATCTACTTATGCACCTGACGTGTTCTATCATCACTGATGTCTCGAGAAATTATATATCTGATGCTGTAATATTATTGACTTGTTCCATACTAAACTGTAGTCGAGAGGACTAATAAACTATCTATCTATCTATCCATCTATCTACGACACATTTACTTAATTACTTAAACGGTATGTATTTTATTCATAAAGCATTGAAATAAAAGATTTAATGTTTGTCCTTTATTTATAATAAAAAGCAGATGAACATTAAACCACACAATAATCTTTAATTAAAAGTATTTATTCTTTAATTATCAAAATTTGTAACAAATGTTCCAAAATGTATCCTGTTTCTGCTAAGTACATTTCTACCCACTTTTGCAAATTTTGGTGTAGTTTTTTCAACAATCCTACGAAATGGATGGAAGTATCTCCTTCATTCTATTCTTCTTATTTTCCTATGTGAATGGTTCTTTTTTTTTACTTTAATTATTATGCTAAAACAATTAACATACTTCAACCATCTGTAAGTTTATCGCACTTTAGACGAATACATTATTTTTTTTCTATTTCAGAAAACGTGTATATATTAGTTATTGCCATTTTCATGACTATATATAAACCAATACTAGTTTATGCATGACTTTGCCGGCCTCCATTTGGTTATATCGCGTTTATCTATTAAGCTGACATGAAAATTAATGAAAAATTCATTCTGTAGGGGACAGGTGGGGCCAAGATGAACATTAAGCTTTAAACCAACACGCATCTGGATTGCAAATTGATATACAAGGTTCTAAGTACGCGTTGTTTAATCTTTACACCATTTATCTGCTGATGTATGAACTTTTACAATTTTTGATGGTATCTTGGTGAGAAAATTCGAAAAGAAATGTTTAATATACCATCTTGCCCTACCCATGGGGGTAAGATGGGGTTCCAGTTAAGAATGGATCGTACCATAAATTATGTAATAGATAAAAAAAAATAGATCTTAAAAATATCTTAAAAACATGCAGGACAAAGTTAAACTCTTTAGGAGCGGTAATACTTAAAGTAAAAAAAAAAATACAATAACGATAAGAATATAAACTTAATCTTCACAATTGAGACAATAGAAAACGAACTCATCCACGTTATTCGCACAGCCTCCATGTACCCAACCTCGTCCATCCATGGCATTGTATCAATACTTCCCCTTACCAATACTAACATTGAGCGTCATTTCCTCAACAGAGAATTGATTATTTCCTTGACGTTTTCTAAAATCTATTCTTTTCTTTCCTTACAAAATTCGACTTCTGACTCTTTCTGTATTTTTCTTTGTCATTTTTTTTCCTTTAACTCTCCTTCAGCACTTCTAGTGCCTTAGGGATTCTCAGACTTCTATTTCTTGTAGCAGATTTTTATACGTAGTGCTTGTAATGATTGTTGTCTTTCTCTTGTTACGCTTGATTGAACCTGTACTTAATTCCTAACATGAGAAATGGGCATTATATCTTTGAGAAAGCATAATGCATATCCGGCATAACGATCAGGCTGAAGAGTAGATATTATATGTTCCCATGTTGCCCCATACCAATAGTCCCATCTTGCCTCTTTGGGCATTTTCTGGTTATGTTATAATAACATATTAAATATTTGAAATAACACAATTAAACCACTTATAGAATACATGCAATACATGTCAATTAATAAGCACAAAAAAGTGTAATTGGTAAATAATTTACTTTGCTTTCGATAACTGGCTGCGTTGAACTCATCATCAAAAAATAACGAAAATTTCAACCCTCCCCTATTATATTTAATTAAGGCTTAATGATTATATATTATATTTATATTAAATATAATAGATGGTTACCTTGGTAACCTCAGATAATATATGATATAGTTTCATGTGACAAGCTAAGTATGTATTGCAGTATTATTACAATATGAATACCTAAAACAAATGCATATACCAAACTCCGCCTACCTTAAACCGAAGCTGCTTGTTTTTACAAAAACGTAAATAGCACCGTTTTTATTACAGATAGACGTATAGTAGCTTATATAAAAAGATGTGATTTTTCGGGAAATTTAAAAATAGAATAATACGTTCTACTTAAAATAACGGAGTAAGTATGCGCTTACCTACTTTTGGAACCCCCTGTGTAGTTACCAATACTTTTAGATTATACAGCAATGAATTCTGTAAAACTTTTGTATGAGGCATTTTTTCCTAAAATCAAAAATAGAGCTGTAATCAAAGACCCGGTCTTCGATGAGACACCTGTATATGGCCAGCAAGTACATTTTCACGCACACTCGTCACAATCAGTTAGCTCTTTCCTATGAAAAAGCGCTAATATCAAAATACACTCTGCACACTTCGAGAACTATTACCATCAAAATTTCGTCCACTGAGTGGGAAATCATAATCCTGAATTGTTCCCACGAACTCTAGGGTACTATACTCCCGTTGAAAAGTTACAACATTTACTTATTAACAGATTTACAATATTATTGAATATATTAGGTGTACAATATTTTTTTTGCTTGTCTTGAAGTAGTAAGATTTACACACGTACAGTTCTAGTTTCTCCTCCCCCTTAACACTTCGACTAATAGATGTATTGTACTGTTCTATACTAGTAAGCTTGCTTTACATAAATAGGTTAATCGTTTTAAGTTTGGCTCAATAAACTGCGAAGAAGCTTTTTCCGTTAAATTTGTCAGCGAGTTCATTAGCATCAGCAGTGCTAGTTTCTGCTGGTTTGAAAATGAAAATGAGCGTCTGGTTCTGTCTTCTTCTATTACTATACGCTGTGTCCTCTACTATCCTCGTGCACGAACTTGTCACGTTGATGTTCACACAATAGTAAATCTAAACTGAACTCTTTAGGTACACCGGAACTCAGCAAAAATATAAGTAACTCTTATTTATTTAGGAGACGTAATTTCTCTTGTGACTTAGGTACGACTTAAAAAATGTAATGAATGTCCTGGGAAGACTAAATTGAGATAACTTCTTGAGCAGCGCTGAGTGATCTGAAGTCCGTATTTTGTTTCTTTCAGATACAGTGGAATCCATTTAAGCTGTTCTTTCCCTGAAGTAAATATATCACAGCCTTTATTTTGAACACTGAAAATAAATATAAGATACTCTTATTTCACAATTAATCACCAAAAAGTGTCGTCATAGAAATTAAAACGACCTTTACTTAATCAAACTGGTGTGATGGCCAATGCGTTGATAATTTTATTAATATTCACATTAAAATTTCAATAACGCTACTAGTATTTTTATACGTGCACACCTGCAGACAGT
Source organism: Protaetia brevitarsis (assembly GCA_004143645.1). Lineage (NCBI taxonomy): Eukaryota > Metazoa > Arthropoda > Insecta > Coleoptera > Scarabaeidae > Protaetia > Protaetia brevitarsis. The sequence continues at coordinate 3,437,157 of RXPK01000157.1, forward strand.
CGTAATTTATTGATTAAAAAATTTACCATTTTTATTTTATGATAAGTTCTACCAAGTTGCTACTAATAATAGTGATTTATGTTTCATTGCTAAATATCTGTGAAATTTTAAAAATAATTTGTAAATTATTCATTTATTTCTATTTTTATAATGATAGCTACTATATAAAAATACAATTACATTACTTGTAAAACTCTCACCATGTAAACATCGGAAACAAACTTAATGTTAATTTAAAATCGTAACAATAGTTATACAAGAATCAGTTCTATCTACTAAAATAATGTCTTTAAATTTGTAATTACTAACTTTCAAAATTTAACGTATCAATTTTCGGCCTATTTTTTATTATGACATTGAATATTATTTATGATTAAGACAAATATATTTGTCGAAATGTAAAAAGAAAGTTTCATTTTACTTAACTTATATAAAGCCGCTACAACCAAAGAAAAAAGAAGTCGAATTAAAAATAGAAATGCACATTGTATTTATTCTAAAAACGTTGGCAATTGGTTTTGGCCTTTCTACATTATTTATAAAGACACCGTACTATGCAGGAAATTTGTGGGTTTGAACCTTAGTGCATATGCATGGAGTTAGTATAAACTTATGAATATATAAGAAGAACAGAGGAAAAGATATACTGCGTTCTCTACTCAAAATCAGCAAATATATATTGCGTACAGTCAATCTCTACTAAAAACATGAATCATTGCCAAATTGCACTATTTGTATTTTTTAAAACTATCAAATTTAAATTATAAAGCACCAATACATAATCCACATACACTTAAGCAGCCACATGCGGCCACAACAAAATGAACGTTTTAAAGCTTCAATTCTTGACCATATATATACTATTTAATTTCTTTTTTTCTTGGTTTTTAGGTCCTAAATATTGAAAACATGAATGAGTACTACTACGTTTCGCTTTATTGCAAAGCTTTTTCAAGTATATAATTGTAAATGTAAAAAGTGTAAAATTATAAATAAAATGTTTTTGTTTAATAAATGACAAATTGTTTTTTTACTGATGATTGTTAATATATTATTATTTTATTTAAAGATGTCAAGTTTGAATAGGACTGTTTTAGTTATTTGTTTTTGAATTTTGTAAATTAAATAGTTGTTTAAAAATATTGCATTAGTTATAAAATTAAATTATATAATTTGTGAAAATATTGTATATCGGTTTATCAATTGACTGCATTTTATGTTTATAAATTTGAAATATTTCAAGTATATTGGTGTTTTTAAATTTGTCTTTGTTTAAAATTGTTACGCTGTTGAAATCAAAGGCATGATTTTGAATTATTTCATGTTTTTTTAAAGCTGTAAGATTTTTACATTTTTACGTCGTAGGACTCATTCATGTTTTCAATATTTACGACCTAAAAACCAAGAGAAAGAGAAATTACATAAAATGAATGTTACACCCCTTAAAACATTATTACTCTGCCCGAACTATAAATAAAAGTAAGGCGGTTTTCCTCTTTTGATTCGAACAACTTTATGGACTTGTATTTAATTTGAATAGAGATGGCGTTTTCATGTATACGTGTTGCTATGTTGTCTTTCTTAGGAAATTTTTGAAACTAATTACAATTAATTAGCTACTATTTTAAACCATATCATGTCAAAATGATACTGTAAAAATGTAATTTATGTATCCGTGTTTTCATCTTGTTAATTTAATGTAAATGTGTGTAGTGTACTCTTGTGCACTCAATCTATAAATATCACACGGTAAATGTTTAATGCACTATAAATATTATAGATGGATACCCAACATCAAAGAAAACACATCTTTTTCCTTTGGAGAAACATTTCATGTGCTCATTTTCACAATTTATGGACTTGCTTTACAATCAATGGAGTCTGAATTGAAATTAAACAGTACGACTTGATTAGTCAAGGCATTATAGATTTATTAGTTAGGAAAACTAGTTATTGAAAGTGATTCATGGTTATTACCAAATATATTTTCGAAATATAATTTGCACTGTAGTAGTTAAAACAATTACGTGGTACGCTTTGTAGTGGGAATGGGCGATATTTATCGATGTTTCTGAAATTATCATGTCATTAGAGGTAGGAAAGTTTTATTTTGTCACCTGGGTGGTGCAGGATATTGTCCGGTTTTCTATGTTATGTTATAAATATTTGTGTAAATAGTGGCAGAAAAAATAATATAATCGGCTCAAGCAGCAAAATTCAAATTTCCCTTAATTAAAATGTCTACTGAAACTTGAATTATCAACGATTTTGTATTACACTTATAGATATTTTAGTATATTTATGTTCAACTTAACTAGAATGTATTTTAATTTTGTTGCTTGCGGTAGTAAATCAAACATTTAAGATAAACATTATTAATATATTTCTGTCCTATTGTACTTTTATTTATACAATAATATTTATTAAATTATCCTCCACTAGCTCGTTCGGCAAACGAGGGGATCTTGGTTCGAATCCTGTGTGAGGAGAAAAAATTTTCTTGGAAAAATTCCTCCTGATTATTACAATTAAACTCAGAAATTCATTAATTTGTTAATTTCTTACTGTAAAAAACTTGCAATCTTTACTAATAGCTATGTTTTGTACAAACAAGTCGGAGTATTTTCTCGAACAGAGCAATGAATACCCAAAAACTGCGCAATGAATTACAAACAACATATTTCTCAAGGTAGGTTAGACAGTTTGTGGAATATTAATAGCAAAGCACAGTTTAGTACCCAATTTTTAATTTGATATCTTTTACGACGGGTTCGGCGTAATGCTATCCTCAGGTGTAAAGTGTCAGTATAATTATAGTGCTATGTCTACTTTCTGTTTTACTAACGTTTTACACCTGATGATGGCATTACGCCGAAACCTGTCGTAGAGATATTAAGTTCCAGATTGGAAACAGAACAACGATTTGGTATTAATATTCACACACATATTATCTACCATCCGAACTTTACAATAATTCTAAAAGATTGACCATCAATCACAACATATTCAGCAGTACGTGGCAAATCATTAACAAACTCTAATTTTATCCAAAAAAGGAGAACATAATAGACTAAAAAAGAACACAGCGATAAGAATAACCTACACATACGATAACAAATATTCATGTCACTTTCATTTCGCAATACGTCAAGTATTGACGGTTGTTTATGCCACCCCTGCACTATACTTGCAAATACATCTTTAATTCTGGTTTAGTTCTGGTGTATTTTTTAACCACAGATGAAAATTATTTTAGCATGTTTATAACGTTTAGTTTCGACAATAAAATGCACCGTTTCAAATACTTAAATTACCATCACAAGAGTACCTAATCTATCCAAAGTTATTTCTACAACACGACTTCACGGTTTGATCGTACCGCTTATCAGAGTTGAAAGCGTATACAGAAGCTCAGGTTCCCAACGTAATTCAAATGTAGGTTCAACGTTTCACAAGATTTGTTGCTTGCCTGCGACACCTCATCTATTCGCTTTTAATTAATTATTAACATAGTGTACATTCGCACCATTGGGAATTTATGAAAGTTTGACCTGGGCTTGGCTCATGTCTGTATGTGTGAGTTATTCTTTTATTAATGATTTTTTTTAGTAGTAGTAGTTAACAATTCAAATAACAATGAAAATAACGGCAGTTTTTTTTCTTGCAATTAAAAGCGAAATTCTGAGTTTTTTATATTGGAAGTAACTGTGGAATCAGAAAAAAGTGCAATGGTACAAACCGAACTGACTGTGAATTTGGTCGACAGGTAACTGCGTTACAGTTGACGAATCTAACAATTTTGTACTTGCATCTCGCTACTCGTAAATTCGCCAAGTTATATGCACATATTAAAAAAATATATGCAGTTCCTTTGATGCCAAATTTATTAACATAAACTATGGAAGAAAGATTAAGTCACCATTTGTACGTTTTCTTTTAATGTATAGCTATAATACAGCGGTTGTTAGTATAGAATGCGAGGCCAGTTGTCCGTTCTAGGACAACTGCATGTATATCACGTATTAGTTTACCTCAATGGCTGTTTAGTTTGTTTATAGCCAATATCGGATATAATAAGCGATAGGCAATAATGTCTGAAACGATGGACACTTGTTTGCAATTACATAACTGACGTGCATTAATTGTTCTGTAAATTAAAGAGCTACTGTATTAGCATACTAAATATAAGTATGGCATAATGTAGGCGTATGTGCATTATGTCTTATTGAAATAGTTATGGATCATTAGCGGTAATGGAGGACAATATAATTAATGACGTACATAGTGCAGGAAACAATTATGAAACGAGGAGCATATTTTTAATCACTGATGGAGTATATGATTGTTTATTTTGATTGCTGTATTTTTCAGTTTACATAATAGTATATTAAAAGACAAGTTTCATTTTGACGTTTCAAAGTACGAATTCAGAGTTTAAGAAACGAGTGGCTAGCCACGAGTTTCTTAACTGAATGAGTGCTTTAATGTCAAATGAAACGTGTCTTTTTGCTATTTTTTGCAATTAGTTTTAAATTTCTCTTTTGTAAAAGCAAAACCGAGAAAATTTGATAATCTAGGAAAATTTTGTGGCGGTGTCACCAGTTGTCACTTTGTTTGGCACAAGATTTAAATTGACAAGTTAATTTAAAATTGACACATTTTGTAAATTTGTGATATTTATATTACTAAAGTAACTTATTATAATATTTAATATGAGTTCTACAACTTTTTATGCACTCCGCCTAAAATACGGCAATTGCTGAAGAAACCATTAATAATTTACTTCCGGAAAAATCGTACACTGTGTATCAAAAGCGATACAAACATTTTGAAAAATGGTGCAAAGAAAAGGAAATTCTTCATAATTTCTGAGAACTTCTTACTTGCTTATTTTGAAATGCTAATGTTAAAGATTATTAAATCGTCATCATTATGGTCGATTTATTCGATGTTAAGATCGTAGTTAAATGTCACATAGAAATGTCGATATATCAAAATATATGAAACTTCAAGCATTATTAAAACGGCTATCTAAAGGTTATCAAACAAAAAAATCTAAAATTTTAAAGAGGAGATATCATAGATTTTTGAAACAAGCCGATGATTAAATATACTTAGCTATAAAGGTTAAGCGTGATTTTTATTCGTTACTTTTTTAAATCTTTATATTCTAGGTTATTTGATAATAGGATATAATGGAGCCTGTAGGCGAGAAGAATTAATTAAATATGTGTGGAAGATCTTCAATACAATTCCGATGCCATTATATCAACATACCTAAAACAAAAAACATTGTACCCAGAATGTTCGCAGTGACTGATGTAAACTGCATCAAACTTATAAAAAAATATAATAATCTGCGGCCTAAAACAGTTACTCACAAACGTTTTTTTCTAACTTATGATTATGGCTGCTTAATTAATAGCCCTATCGTTATTAACACCTGGAAAATGTTCCTAAACAAATTGCCAGTTTTTCTTCATATACCAGATCCTCATCTTTATACAGGACATTGTTTTAGAAGATCCAGTGCGACACATATATGCAAATACTGGAGGTGATATTTTAACTATAAAACGATTAGATGGTGGAAAAGCACGCTGTTGCTGAGGTTCGTTGGCTCTTCTATGAAAAATAAATTGATGTTGGAATATGTTTGCACAGGAAAATAATGTGAATCTACCTGAACTTCTGGGAATGGTTCACAGTTTGAGTACCCAACAGAAGCAATATCACTATCGCCAGAGAACGATAATTTTCAACAGAATTTTCTACTGCACACGGTATCACTATCACTTCGAAAGATATTCAAACGTTAATATAAATGTTTATAATAGTTGTACTATTTCAAAGATTAATTAAAAATATCAAATCTTACAATGAATTTTAATATAATAACCTCAAACTTGCTTACAAAATGTCATATTGACCTCTCCATTTCTGTTGCAATGTGACCAACTTAAAATAAATCTGCTTAAATGTTCCATTTCTATTACGCAACTAGTGCTGTAACAGACCCTATTACGGCACTAGTGGAATAAATGGTATGGTTACGGCACTAATTGCAAAAAAGACTTTTTACAGAACATAATATTGCCTAATCCCAAAGTACTTCTCAAGAGTGTCCTAAAAATAGGCGAATTAACTTAAGTATTTCACATAGAGTACTCCTTATACCATGATCCATTTTTTGAAATCCATACACTAAAAAATAATATGATCTTATATACATATGTACATACTACATGTAGTATACGAAATACAAAATGCACCTTAAATTATTCAAACACATTTTTTAAAACTTCACATCTGCTCTGGCTTACAACTATACATAGTGTAATAGATGAAGGTAAATAAAATAATATGTAATAGCTGTAATCATATATAGTTATATGAAATCCCTAAGTTTGGTATTTTTATAGCATACTGGTTCACTGACCTTGATTTACCTATTCAGGTAAAAGTAGATGACTCTCAGATTTCGGTACAGGTTGGAATAGTATTTTTTAGTGATACTGCGCAATGAATGCATTTCAGGGGTTGGGACTTTCGGATATACGCCATTTACTACAACTGTGAGCTCCCGAATCTCATCCGCTAACTAAACGTTTGCCTTTAGTAGATAAAGCTCAGAAACTATACTGTTGAAAATATTATCGGTGTTGGCGTTAATTTTGTGCTAGTCAAATATTTTAGTGTTGATTTTTACAAACTTTACCAGACGAGTTGACTACGTGTGTTTAATAGAACAGAAATTACTAGAATTTCATGTGAATTCTTTGTTCAGATATGAGGATTTACTATTTTTCTAGACATTCAGAAGCGTCAACCAATTGGATTGGTTCCCTTGGATAGAAATATAGAAACACTAGCTAATCTAATACGGTATTGCATTATACGCACCACGTGCATTGCAGGTGTATCTGTTTTCGGGTTTGTTTCTGCGTATTAACATATCCAAACAAACCACCAAACGTGTACTGACCTGCAAAGTGTAACCTTGTGTTGTTAAACGTTAATTCCAGTGTGCATAAAAAATTTCAACTTCTTAAAGATGTATTGGGAACATCTATTTACATAATTAGTTCAGATTTGGGTCAAATAGCATAAACATTCACTTAATTTTATAATGGTTCTCAAAAACTTATTTTAAAATTGGCACGTTTAGTTGAAACCAAAACTTTGAATGAGTGGTTCTGCATATTTATAATTGAGAAAACGTCTTAAAGAGAGAATATTATAGTACTAAGAAATAAAAGAGTTGTTAAAATCATATAAAATTCCCCATTAAATTAGCTACAAGGACAGTAGGTACATATACCTAGATACATTGTAAACTGTGGCTGTTAATAGTTCGATTTGTCCACTTATACCTAAAAAGATATCCAGAAACAGGTAAGCAATAAGCATATTAAAAAGACGTCGTGTTTAGAAAACGGTGTTAAATCACCAAATAGACCGTATTCATTTAGTTAAACAGCTAGTAAATTTGTCTAGTCTAGATCAAATAAGATGTGACTAGAAGTATTTTATAATTCCATATGTGAGTTGGACAAAATAACGCCTTAGCAATACTAGACAATACTTGACTATCTTTGCTCGTCAAATTTAAACTTGTATAGTTCTCGACAAAATCACAAGAGTGTGGACCTCTCCTGACTATTAAATTAGTCAAAAAAGTGTTAAAATTTTCAACAGTGACTGTGCCAATTAAGTTATTTGTTGTTTTCATTTCATTGTATCTTTCTTTGTTACTCTTTTCGTTTTACAAACATTAAAAAAATCGGACTCTTTTGAATTTAGATAGCGTTTTAACCGCAAAAAAATAAAGGTTTCATAGAAGTGTTGCTGATTAGAAATAATTAATTATTAAATGTGGAGAATAACTTTATATAGTAACATATAACATATTCTAATTTTTAAAGTATGTGATAAATAAATAAATTTTACCCAGTGTCAATACTAAACATTGCCCTTTTTATAAAGTTATATTCATAATAAAAAGCCGACAAAATTTTAGTAAACATGAAAAACTAAATCAAGAGGATTCGGGCCCATTCTAAATTTGGGCCCCAACAATCGATATAACGAATAGTGCGACAGTGTTTATTATGGCGAATATAATCGGTGAATACTTACAATGAAAATATCCTGTGCGAAACTGCCCTTTACTAATATAAAGTCATCGCATGCGGTGTACGGTTCTCATTTGCGTCTTTAGATCATTTTACGTAATAAATTTACATGAAATCTACATATGAATCAATTTTATAAATTTGGTTAAGGAATGAAATGTGTGACATCTTGTGCAAGTGTTCTACGTTGTTAGAATATGTAAATTTATTTATAAAAGCAATGAAATAAAAAAAAATCTTTTTATTGATTAATATGTTAAATACATACTATAATAACATCAATGGTTTATAATGTGGGAGCAAATAAAGCTGTTTTTAAGAAATAGTTTTTGTGTTTTGTTACCCGCCATAAGCGCTACACTTTTTCATTGTAATAACTTACAAGGAAAACAAATTCAAATCTGTTCATTTCTTTTATAAGCCTTAAGGCCGTTTTACACCTAGCTATTTATTGCGTAATTTATTTTATTTATTTGAAATTTTGCCTGTATAACACGTATTTAATCCGTGTTATACACGTAAAAAAAAGTCCCACCTTTTTATATTATTACCGCAAAATGTATAAATATTTTCTAGTTGTAAAAAATTCAGAAACATCCTTACCACTTTTGGCAGCATCATAAATAACTAAATTTAAATTATGAGATACACAATGAATTGTACACAGTATTAGATACATCCTTTCTATCAAGAGTCTGGACTTTGTGGTATGCTTCATCATATCCTTGTCGCCTACATTTCTATAATTTTATGTTTTTTCAGAAAACTTTAAATATATAAACCAGAAACTGAATGATGAACTTCAAAAAACGTAAGAAATTGTCTCTTATTTCAATTGCGGCAAGTTAGTCTCTTAGGCTTATTACCTTTTCTAGGAGTCTATTATATTTTTAATAAAGTTCTGTTACAAATAAATTTTACCCAGTGGCACCACTGAATATTACCCTTTCTGTAAAGTCATATTCACAGTAAAAAACCGACAAAATTTTAGTAAAAATTAAAAAAAAAATCAAGAGAATTTGGACCCTTCTAACTTGCCCCCTCCCCCGCATTGCTGGAGTGCTGCAGTATTATAGTTCTGCCCCTGTCATAAGTCCCAACACTAATTAACACCTTAGCACTTTAAAATGAATTTATCGAAGTCTCGCAGTTGTTTCATCAATAACTACCTTCAGCAGATTCCTTGCTCGAACCCGAAACACGAAACGCTTTAATAAACAATTCTCTGTATTTCCAAATGTATTTCGACTACTGGTATTCTAGAACATCTAACATTCCACCAAATCTAATTGTTCCACGAATTCTCTCATCTAATTAGATTATAAAACTCATTTCCATTTTGATTTGGGTTAATTCCCACGTATCATTTCTCACAATTTTAGAAAATCGTAAAATACGTACGTGTAAGCATTTCGAAATCATATCTATTTTATTATTCTATTATCTACGACTAAGGTCATCGAATGGATACATATTATGTGAATGCATGTGACATAACATGCATATAGAGATAATAAATTATGCAAATGCATGTTGTACATTAACATGTATAGATATCAATCTATGAAGGAATCTTTAAGTCAAGGCGAAGGTTCTTTTGGTATTCCTGCGAAATGTAACGGTTTACAGTCGTTTGTTCACGTGCTATAAATATATCGGTAATAGCTCCATTGATAACAGTTCAAATTAATGCTCCTTGAAATAGTCTGTTGAGGTCATTTTATGTGATATAAATATTTTAGCCTCTGGTAATTGAACGTATGCAACAGCAAAAATTTAAGAACGTACAGTTAGGGAATTAAATATGTGGACAGTTCTCTAATACGTAGGCAACATAGATTACAGTTACGAAGGAGAATATTAGCCTTTCTCTTTCACATTCGCCTAATCTTATGCGAGATTTAAAATTATTTTCATTTTTGCAACGTCGGTTTATTACAGTCAGTAGTAGTACATAATTTTGCTTTCACCAAAATTTTTTAATCATTATTTTCGATCGTATTCTCATCCCATTGTAAATTGAAATAAAAATTTAACTTAAATAAAAGTGCTCGCAAACTTGTTGGCGGTTGTGTACAAAATTTTCTAACCCAAAAATTTGTCGAACATTAAAATAAAATTTCTTATAAATATTTTAAAATTCAGATAAGATTTAAAATAATACGTTTATTTTTAGGTTGAGGTGGACGCAGAATACCTTTGGAGGAAGCAAATCGGCAAGCATCCAAGCGCGCAGGTCTAGTCAGCACAATCGACTTGGGGGCTCTCGTAAATCTAATTACACAGAATGACTCAGGAACGGAAACATTTCTCGGGAAAGTCGTAGTTGGAGAAAATTTACCCAACAGTTACGTAGGTAAAAAGTGTGGGAAAAATTAATATGATAAACTATGTTTTAAAGTAACCATCATTTTAGAGTGGAATTCGGAATAAATAGGATTTTTTTTATAAATAGTCGTTAAAATTTAATAAAAATTAATTTAGACATGTCCGTCTCTCACGAAGGTTGGCAAGTGAATGATTCAATTACAAAAAAATTTAACAGACATAGCCTGAGATTGTTTTCGCAAGGTTTGCAACTGACTCAGAAAAGTCCGTTAATTTCAGTGATATGAGGGAAATATTGGATATTTAACATATGAGAATGCCCATGTGACCAAATGTAACTAAATTAAAATTAATAATTATTGCAAAATTCTGGAATCATCTTACATTTATTATAAAATAAAGGTAGGTATGTGTATATCATAGAAAAAATACTTTTGAAAAATTACAGAACATATTACTACACTTGAATAATTTTTCACAAAACCGAATCCCAGCAATTTTTCCTGTCTTCTTGTTTATATATCAATGGACTTGGATTGCAAATACATATAAAAGCATTATTAAATTAAATGTAATCAAAATAAATACACTGTAAAAAATGTAAATGTTCTTTCGAACTGAGTTGTATTAATCACTGTTTATATCATTTTGCTTAAAGCGACGTTTCGACAAGCATGTCTTTTTCAAGCTTCGTAAACTTGCTCAAATAAGCTGTTTTTTTATTTATTGTTGAAGTAAATATATAATATTCAAATTCTAATACTTGATTTCGATCTGTAGGTGTCTCACTACTGGTTACCTTTACCTTCTGAAGGGAACATTCTGAAGGAAAGCGCCCTTGAATGACTTGCCAAATGCATAAGTCTTCTACATCACCTGGATCGTCTGACTGTTTACTGAGACATTTTATATTCATTTTTTGTTATATCCTTTTTATTATTTTAAAATAGATAACAATAAAGTTAGCAACTTTACAATTAAATTATATAATTTCCATAAACCACGACAATATATATATTTCAATTAAATTGAATCAATAAACTTCAACGGGAAATACTGCTCGAAGGTAATTCATTTAATTTGGACGAAGCATAATTCATATGCTTAAATGCTCGTAGGTAGAACTACAAAGAATAACATTTTCCTAATATATGAAAACAGTAACTAGTGAAAATAGCGTAGAAATTTTATATGTATGCAATTCAAACAAATTATTAAAGTAATGCAATAGGTGGTAATACGCGAATAAAGTACTTTTAGACGATAAATACATATTCAAATACATTAATTGTTTTACCGGAGATACCATAAGGTTCTTGGGTGGAGGCACAGATGGTCAGATGTTTGAGGTCAACATTTTGCGTATTCATATAATGAGAAAAATTATTTTATTGATTAGTGATGGAATTTTTCGAATAGAAATACTATACGAAAATGATGAAGGAATATCTGAAATATTTTAGGTTTTGAAATCTTTTATTGAATAAATATACCTCATGAAGTTTATATATTGAAAGTTTGAGACGCATATATTAGAAAATGGATCGAATAATGACTGTATTTGCCGAACGTGCCATTAGCGCTAAGTTTGAATGCCGAATTGTTGTTTTAAAGATAAAGTATGGATTTGTAAACATAGCGAGAGATTTAAGCCACGCAGTTGTGGAGCTAATATATAGTAGATATTCATGTAAGAAGGATCTGTACTACGCTGTTGGAGTAAAGTCTTTGTTTGAAACCACTCATCTTTTATTTTTCTTACATAGTCAGAAGTGGGACACCTGCATTAGCTGTGGATACACCGAAGTGTAGTGTATCTATACATATTTGTGGCGTTGCGAAAGGATAAAAAGAAATATTATTAAACTAAAAAGTGAGCCGTGCCGTGTTGAGCTTAGTGCAAGTTATGGCCGGAAAGAAGTTAGATAAGAAGTCGAGGGGGTCGAAAAAATCGAAAGGGATACAAATGCCAAAATGTCCGCATTCGAACGGGCCTGAGTCAATAAAAACAGAGATTTGATCAAAAACGCGCCAAGACCAAAGGGTACCTCGTTGCGATGCGGTCGTGGTTCTAAAGAGAGACTTTTAGATGATAGGAGAAGGCAAGTAGTTGTTACCTCGATTCAAGGGGTCATTCAAAGTAACGCAGATTCTGTGCAACCGACGCTATGAAGTGTGAGATCTGCGAGAAAACGTGAAGAGGAGAAGGACCGTGGCTGCAGTTGATAAACTGAAGCCTTGGGTCACACTAAAAGGTGAGTGACTGCAGTCTTGAGCACGGTCAAACCTTGACGAATGTTTGATATTAATATTTGAGGTCAAACCTTAACGAATGTTTGACATTAACATTTGAGGTCAAGCACAAAAGACTGTCTGATATTAACATTTGAGGTCAAGCATAAAAGATTGTTTGTGATTAACATTTAAGGTCAAGCATAAACGATTGTGACATTAACATTTGAGGTCAACCACAAAAGATTGTTTGACATTAACATTTGAGGCCAAGCATAAAAAATTGTTTAACATTAACATTTGAGATCAAATATAAAAGATTGTTTGACATTAACATTTGAGGTCAAGCATAAAAGATTGTTTGTGATTAACATTTAAGGTCAAGCATAAACGATTGTGACATTAACATTTGAGGTCAACCACAAAAGATTGTGTGACATTAACATTTGAGGTCAAGCATAAAAAATTGTTTAACATTAACATTTGAGGTCAAATATAAAAGATTGTTTGACATTAATATTTGAGATCAAGCATAAAAGATTGTTTGGCATTAATATTTGAGGTCAAAAATGAAAGAACGTGTGGCATGAGTATTTGAGGTTAAACATGAAAGATTGTTTGACATTAATGTTTGAGGTCAAACCATGAAGAATGTTTGGTATTAATTTTGAGGGTAAACCTTAAATAATGTTTGACATTAGAGTTTCAGGTCAAAGCTTGCAGAAAGTTTGGCATTAGTGTAGGAGGTCGAAACTTGAAGAATGTTTCGCAGCCTAAGTTTTTCCAAGTACCATAGAGATTGTACATTTCTCACAGGAAAAATCGGGACACCAGCAATTCAGAATTTTAAAATTTCTTGATTGTAAATGCAACTTTCGGAGGACGTATTGACTTATCATAGTCATAAATCACTTAATTATGTACATTACTGCGATCAAAGGTAACGACTAGAAATTTAAACAGAAAAATAAATATATGGAGAGAAAAAGGTTTATATATAGAATAAACAAATAGGAGTTTCGGTGGCGGCGTTTCCTTTAGAAATACCAATGAAAAAAAATACATAACAACAAAAAGAACTCTTGAATAGACGGCTTCATTTAGAAATATATATGTATTTAACTTGTTTGATGTTATGTAGAGATAATTCTTTTTTAAGGAAACATGTGGTGATGGGATTTTATTATTTAAAATTATGTTACTGGTTAGTGCTGGCTTTGATATTAGTTACTTACTTGGATTTATGCTCGCGAGTATTAGTTTAGCAATAGATAATATGTCAGTCAGCCTCCTCAGTTTTGGGATAATGTGATTTTCACAGATTTATGGACTGCTATTGACACTATTATTGATGTATTAATTACTATTGTTGTTTAATTTCTCAAATATTGCATTACTATGAAGTTTTCTTCTATCTATAAAAAAAATTACCAAAACCAGGTTTAAGATTATTTATAAAATTCTTAAATAAAGCAATTAAGTTCGCAAAGAAATTATTTATTTTATGAACCCTCCGTTTATTGTTTAAATATTATTGGATTTATAATACATAACAAACATTGTAAGAAAGCATATTGTTCGTCAATCTCAGTTAGTGCTAAAATATTTATTGTTGAATTTGATACATTTAATACTTTTTCGTTGCTACTGCCCGAAGCTGTGTTACAGACCAAAAGTGTTAGCTATATTTCAATAAAATAGAACGACATTGGATTACACAAGCGATAGTTAAGATATATTTCTTGAAAATACAATAAACGGAGGATTAATAAAATAAATAATTTCTTTGTGAAATTAATTGCTTTAAAAATTTTGTAAATAATCTTAAACTGTTTTTGGTAATTTTTTAATACATAGAAAAATATTTTGTAGTAATACAATATTTAAGAATACTAAACAACAACAATAATGAATACATCAATAATAGTGTAATTAATCAATGTGAAAATCACATTGTTCAAAAACTCAAGAGGCTGATTGACATATTGTATATTGCTAAAGTATTACATGCGGGCATAAATCAAACTAAGCAACTAATATCATAGTAACAGGTAATATAATTTTAAAATCCCATCGCCATATGTTTTCTTAAAAAAAGAATTATCTCTAAATAACATCAAACAAGTTGAATACATACATGTGTATTTCTAAATGGTGCCGTCTACTCAAGAAGCCTTTTAGTTGTTATGTATTTTTTTTTTTGCATTAATATTTCCGTATTCGGTATTTCTAAGGAAACACCGCCACCGAAATTCCAATGTGTTTATTTAATGTATAAACCTTTTTTTCTATATACATATATTTATATTTCTGTTTGAATTTTTAGTCTTTACCTTTGATCGCAAAATACACACAAAAAAGTGATTTATGGCTTTGATAAGTGCATATATCCTCTGAAAGCTGCATTTACACCCAAGAAATTTTAAAATTCACGATTGCTGGTGTCCCGATTTTTCCTGTGAGAAGTGTACGTCTGAGGACAAGAAAGGGCTTGAAGTCCAGTCCTCATTTCAGGAAGGCCGAATGTGAGACGCATGTATTAGAAAATGGATCGAATAATGAGTGCAGATGCCGAACGTGTTATTAGCTCTAAGTTTGAATGCTGAATTGTTGTTTTCAAGATAAAGTATGGAATTGTAAACATAACGAGAGATTCAGGCCACGCAGTTGTTGAGCCAATATATAATAGATATTCATGTAAGAAAGGTCTGTACTACGCTGTCGGAGTAAAGTCTTTGTTTGAAGCCACTCGTCATTTATTTTTCTTACAAAAGGGTTATTAGGAGTCTTCCGTTTTCCATGTTTATGCTTTTATTTATCAATTCAATTTAGATAAAATTACGTCAAGTCACACACAGTAGTAGATATTGATAAATGGTCAATATTGTTTGACATCATATACTGAACTATTTCGTAACAAACACTTGTCGTTGCTAACAGCAAAGTAGTAATAACTGTTTCAACAGATTTCAGGACACACCCACTACATCAACTCATACAGATGTAATATTCCAGTTGATACTATAACAACTGGTGTTTGCGAAATAATAACATGACAGTGTAAAATTACATTTAAACATTAAAATTAAATTACTATGCGTAATTCTGATAAGAAATAATTTTATCACTGCGTCAGTACAAGTATGTCTAGTCCGAGTATAGTTGAAGTTACTATTTTTGCTTTCGTCTGACCTCTAGTGCCTGGCAGTCCAACTAGTTAGCAAATATTCTTTACGAAATACTGGTTACTTCCTCAAGCTGCAGTGCATAACGGTAGACACAGAACTGCAATGAGGATAAACGCAATTCCTGTACATTTTGTTGGAAATATGTGACGTCGTGATTACGTCATAACAATGGTTTCTGATGGGATAAAGCACGGGGTCAGACATAGAACTACGACTGAGCTGTGCTTACGAAATATGTTTGAAAAAAATAGATATTTTTTATGTAAATAGATTTTTCTTAATGACTTAGTGTGATACCTACGCACTTTTGGAAAGGGTTTAGAATTTTTTACGGATGAGTCGAAGGGTGAAGGTGGTACAGGGGCGGCTATTGTTGTTTATAATAGGGGTATTGAAATACATAATCAAAAGTTAAATTGGGAGATCATTGCAATATTTTTCAGGCAGAATTACTTGCAATAAATCAGGCAGTAGTTTATATTAGGCGCGAATAGGAATTTAAAAAATCCGACTCATTTATTATTAGGTACTTGGGATATGTTGCGTGAGGGGCGTATAAAACTTTTTTGACTTAGGGTGGGTACAAACGGTAATGAGAGGGTGGATCAATTAGCGAAAGAGGCGGTGTCTAGGTAGGGTAGGTGAGATATTACTTTAAATGGGAGGTGGACTAGGCAATTTAGCGGTAGCATTACACGTTTTAGGGAAATGACATTGGGAATGATTCGGATTGTGAATGTGTGGGGTAGATACAGCGGGGCATGTCTTACTTGAATGTCCACTCATTGATAAGTGGCGGCCGCGAAACGAAACAGGTATTAGAGATAATGAGTAGGTCGAATGGTGGGAATTTTTTAGTAATGCTGCTAACTAGATAGATTATGACATAATATTTAAATAGTTAGTAGGGTAGTACGTATTTATGAATAAATATTTTATGCTTTTTTGTGGTTGGAATTAGTGTTAAATTATGTTTTAACATGGTTAAGGTATATAAATAGATATATAAAATGTAGATCTCCACTTTGATTACTATTGGTTAAAATAATTAGGATTAAGTTATTGCTAAGTATTAGAATAGCTACTGCTGTTGTTTTATTTGTTTTTAGGTCATTACTTTTTTCTTGTTTCAACTTCCAATTCACGATCTGTGAAAAAGGGGGCAGCTACGTGAAAACGCCACAGCTGTCAGAATTAAGGAAATGTAGTAGTAGTAGCTCCTAGTCCATTTTCACATACAATACTAAGCAGTCGATTTTTAACAAATTTTTACATGTTTCCATTTTGATTTTTGTGCATTGTCTCATTTTATTTTATTTATTTTGTTTTTATTGTAAATGTTTGTAAATACTACTTCTATATGTGACGTAGCTTTTAAATTCTTATTGACGTATTGTATCCAGAGGCATAAGCCGAAACCGGTCGACAATAATATTTTACTAATAAAAGGATTGGAAAGAACATATTTTCTGGTTTTGTTATTATTTATTCTAAAATAGTATGTTGTTTGGAACTGTCAAAAACGCACTTAGCTTAAATCTTTTAAGCCCAGTGCGTTTGTTTAATTATTAAAAAAAGTTGATTATTTCATTTTTGTGTTGTGTTCTTTACTTCTAATTGTTATTATTACATTATTATCATTAATAGCTTGAACAGTTTTCGTTATATTTAGTTCCAAGTATTAGATAATATCTCACCATGGTATTTTCTCATTTGGAGAAATGCGATTTGCTGGAAGCATACATTGTATGCGGCAAAAATTCAATTAGGACTGTCGACTATTATGCAGAACAGTATCCTTTACGACAGCAGCCAGATCGACGTTACTTTCGAAAACTTTACAGAGAATTTAGGCAACGCGATTGCTTACTTAAGAAGAAAAGAACAAGGAAAAATATCATTATTAACGAGGAGGTAGAAATTACAGTGTTAGCATATTTTGAAGCCCATTGCGAATTTTCTATCAGAGATGCTACTAAGGAATTGTGTTTGAGTTACCCGTCAGTTCAGAGAATTTAAAAAAAAAGCATAAGTATATCCCATTTAAGTACCGAATCTCACAAACATTACAACCAGGAGATTCGAACAGGAGGTTGGCTTTATGTGAATGGTTTATTAATTTTTGTGATGAAGATTTGAATGGAGCACAATGTATTTTATGGAGTGATAAAACAAATTTCTCCAATAGAGGAACGTTTAATAAGAAGAATGAATACTACTGATCGCAAGAAAATTTATTAATAATGCATTCACATGCTGCACAAGTTCGATTTAGTTTTAATGTCTGGTGCGGATTAATTGGTTTGGCAGCCGTTGGTCCAGTGTTCTACAATAGCACATTGACAGGAGAGAGATATCTGTAATTTATTCGTACCGTTCTAGGGGATTTCCTTAATAATGCCAATTACCCGATGCGCCAAAATTTGTACTTCCAGCAGGATGGTGCTCCGGCATATAACTGACGCATAGTTCACAACTATCTGGACATCATCTTTGCCGATAAGTGGATTGGTAGAAATGGGCCAATTCGATGGCCAGTACGCTCTCCTGACCTTTCACCTTTAGACTTTTTTCTTTGGGGATATTTAAAAGATCAGATATACAGAATCCGGTACAATAACGTGAACAAATTTCAAAATAAGGTTAGGGAGGTTTTCCGCCAATTGGATGAAAGGACAATCTTAAGAGCTACCCAGAGTGTACTCAAGCGGGCACGAAAATGTATTAAGAATGAAGGTGATACCTTTGAGTAGTATTTATAAATTATGCATTTACCTTTTCCTTTCCAATTTAATTTTTCAATACGACATTATTTTAAGATGTAATATGTTAAAATAAATATCAACCACATGTATCTGTTTTGTTAAAAGTTGATTCTTTATCCTGCTCTACATTTTACAAAATAAAAAACCATTATAACATCTTTATTATTCGTTTTAAGACAATATTGTATTGATATCTGTGCATCATAAATTAAAATATCTTTCATTTTTTTAACCGTATACAGGGTGTTCAATTTAAAAAAAAAAAATTAAATGCCAAAATTTCTTGGAAATGCGTAATTCAATTGTTTTTTCGTATATTGCATATTAATCAGCGTTAAAAACCCTAATACTTTGCTAATTTAACCTACTTCCTAGAATCAATAATAACAGAGATAGCAATAGTGCGCACTTAATTTGAATCAGCCTGTATACAGTGAGTTCACGGGAACATTTTACAATAGCTAACTTTTTTATTTTTAGAGATTATTTATGTGAAAGATTACATCCAAGTGGCAACACTTAAAACACTATTAATACAAAAGTGTCTATCTACACCTTCATGTGACAATTTGTAACTTCTAAACAAAAAAGGCATTGTAGAATGTTTTGTGAACACCTGGAATGAACTGAGCATGATTTTCTTTATTACGAGAGTTATAAAGAAAATCATGCTCATCATCGTGATTTTACAGAAAAATCGTTTTATACTTTGTTATAGGCAATGATTAGAGAAACTCAAAAATGTAAAAATATACCGGGTATCTCATTTAAAAAAATACATGCTTTAGTCGTATCTTAGCAACCAAGCGCTCTTTTGTTTTTATGCCATAGCACGAAATGCAGACGGAAAAGTATATGAACTTTTTCCATTTAACCGACTCTGTATCTCTAAAAATAAAAAAGTTAGCCATTGTAGAATGTTCCCGTGAACACACTGTATACGAATGCTTCCAAGTTTTTGAAATTACGCGTCTTTACTTTACCGGCCAGATAATGATGTAACTACAAACATTCGTGATTTCGTGTACCTAGTTCAAGTACGTTCTACAGGTTCTTTCTTAATCGACATTGGTTTACATTGAAGAAAATAATGGTGATGAACATTATTACAATTTATAATATACTTCATGCGTTACGTTAAATTTGGTAAAGACTTCTAATTCAGTAATGCGTTTTCCTCGTATAGTACGATGTATAGCTCATATTGCCGGTTTTATTGAATACATTAATTTTTTTAAGAGCGTGATCTACTAGGACCTAATAAATTTTCTTCACTGCTTGCTGCAGTTAATGTCATTGACATTATCTGTGGAATATTACGTAGGAGAAAGCTGTGAATTTTAACATCTGAAAGTGTTTGAACGTATTTACCATATATTAATAGACCAGAATTTTTGCGAGTAACTTAGATTTATCTTGATTTTTAATCTTTGCCACTGAATGCTTTTCTTTATTTTTGCGAACAGAATAAACCATTCTTTTACCATAACCATGGTGTATGCTTGTTTCCTCCGCTGTCTTGGAAATATTCATATTTTTTGCAAAATTTGTAATTCAAAATCATTTGCTTTTCTTTTGACGAATTCGTCTTTTCGCCTACGCCTGTAAGATTTAATGCTCCAGTCCTATAAATGCATTACTTTTGTGTTATATTTAATTATAATGGTTGTTGTATCTGCACTTACGATAGGTGACACTAATGACGGTGACAGTTCTAATAGTTTTTATAAAAAAAAAACTTATCTGTTTACAACAAATGCGCAATATGAGGAAAAATTAGGATGAAGTCAATTGACAGACAAATAATCGGAATCAACAAATCGCAGACATAGTGAATAATACCGAGCTTACGCTTGCCAGCAACCACCAATAATTTGGCAACAATTATAGAAAATTATAAAAAAAGATGGACACATACAAACAGCGTGTGTTGTTTTGATTATGTTTGGTTATATTTGCATTGATAGCTATAAATTAAGTTTATATTCTATTATTTGATAGTTAATAATCGTAGTAATTTTGTCCTCCAAAGGGCCCCTTAATACGACATTCGGCAGTACATTACTATTCGTGAATTTTTGATTTTAAGGTTCGTTTATGTTTGTTTAAGTGTAAAGTGGCACTCAACATCTAGTTTAAAACAAGAAATTGATCATTCTAAGATTTCAAAATTGCTCAAGAAATTGACACATGTAAAACCAGATTTAGGCACTAACTTAACAGCTTAGCCTCATAGCTAATAGCTATAAGGTTGCTCTGTGCATTTGTCATAAATGACAGTTTTTAATATTTTTAAACGATCTTTTGTAATTCCAACATTCTGTTTTGCTGGGTTCAAATTTCTATTCCTGTAAATATTAATGTAACGCTCGAAGAACAGAAAGCCAGTATTTTTACATTTAATTTTTTGCTGCCGAAATTGGCGCGGAAAGGAAATGTCAGCGAAACATATATGGTAAGTAGATCCTGCATTGCTTTCATTTCCACTTCTATAATGTTGATATAATTTTGATTAATTCTTTTGAATGAAATTTTAATGAGAATAAGAAAAGTCAAGCCAATGATATATGGTTTCAGCAATATTTATTCGCTGTGCAGCAGCCGTATATGGAAACAAACATCAATATGTCGACATTATTCTATAGCAGCTGGCTGCGAAAGTCCAATTTATTGCAATGGCAAACTCTTAACCACAATTCAAAGCTCTGGAATGTTCGCCGATTCTAAAACATTTGTCGATATGAAGATGAAGAAAACTGTTTTCGAAACAGTAGGAAACTTTCATACTTTAATGGCTCAATACGATGATGAACCGTCTAGAGAAGTATTAGAGAGTTTCGTGCGCGATCATTTCGAGGCAGAGAGTGAGCTCGAAGATTGGTTTCCGCCGGACTTTAACCCGGAACCTCGATTCCTTAAAAAAATCAAAGATCCGGATATAAAGAACTTTGCAAAGAGGTTGGTGTGGTTATGGCCTAAATTAGGTAGAAAGCTGAAATACGAGGTTTCTAAGAATCCGGATAGATACTCGATGATTCCTCTGCGTTATGGAATTATTATACCTGGTGGGCGATTTCGGGAAGTTTATTACTGGGATACCTATTGGATCATAAACGGTTTGCTCATAAGTGAAATGTATGAGACTGCGCGAGGAATGATTGATAATTTTATTTATATGGTTAAAATCTACGGTTTTGTGCCAAATGGTGGTAGAATTTATTATGCACAGCGGTCACAACCTCCTTTACTAACTCCTATGGCAGCAAATTATATCAGGTACGTAAATAATTTTGTCTGTTTATCTACGATCTTATTTTAATGTTAGTTGTTAGTTTAGTAGGGATAACTGTTATTCTTATTAACATGATATATAAAACCTTTCATTGATCTGGCTGATTGTCTAGTGGCTTGCACGCTTGGTTATCAGTCGTGCGGTCCTCGCTTCAAGCTCGACCTCTCAGAGTGAGGTTTTCGTGGTTTCCCTCACTCCTAGGCCATTGACTATTTATAAGAAGACTAATCAAAGCCATATCAAAGCGAAATAGTTTTCAAAATAGTCAATAGATATCGATAACATGCCTAAATTACCATTTAATGCATTACTTAAATTATTAATATCATTACAGAAATTAATGCTATCTGTATTAATGTTAATATAATACATCTCCAAAAAGAGTCTCTTATAATAAGAGTGTTCTGTAGTCAACACTGATGCCCCGTCAAAGTTGAAAAGATGTCCTGTGTCACCACAATTATCCACAAGGACTGACTTACTGCCAGTATTATTATTATTATGGTGACACAGGACATCTTTTCAACTTTGACGGGACGTCAGTGTTGTCTACAAACCACTCTTATTATAAGAGATTCTTTTGGAAATGTATTATATTAACATTAATAAAAATAGCATTAATTTCCGTAGTGATATTAATAATTTAAGTAATATTTACTCATATTATTTGAAATTGATAATCAATTACATAATTAATAGTATTTACATCAATAATATCATATCAACTTACATCCTAACATCCTATCACCCTGTACATGGCGTACACCCTGTATTCCACTAAACCTCGTACTCAGTACCTTTTATGGCTGTCAACTGTGCTTCATAACTCATATCCTCTCCTGGATTTCGCGCCTTAGTATCGTGTGCACGCTGTCATTGCCTCCTCCCGCATCTTGTTTGCAAATTTAATTTTTTAAATCTGTAATGAAATAATTTTTAATATAATTTTTAAATTCTTGACCTTTAATATATATTGCTCATAATGTTGGTGTTATTTATCTCCGACGTCACGCTTATACTGTAAGTTCTCTTTTTTACTTACCCTATAATATTTACACATTAATTGGTTGCATTCTCTTTGTAGTTGATTCTCTAAGGAAGCAATAAAATAATTGGGAAAGCTTAGATTGAGTATTGATTCAAACTTCGGCTGCCATACCCAATAATTCCTATTGAACCTAACGTTGTACAGCCAGTACTTCTTTTCAATTATCAAATATTGTTTTAGTTCAATCTTAAATGTATAAAGAGTTAAATTGCGCATTTCGCAAGGAAGTTTATTATAAATTTTAATCCCCATGCAAATGATATTGTTAGACGTTAAGCTTAGTCTATGAATTGGTAAGTGTATATATCTATATTACGCATGTCATAAGCATGCACAGCATTATTGTTCCGCAAGAACTTTTGTTTATTTCTATGGATGTGCAAAGATATTTCTAGTAAGTATATGCAGAGATACCACCGTAAGTAGTTGAAGATCTATGAAAAGAGGCCTGCATGACGTTTTCTGGAAAACACGCATCATCCCTCGAATTGCACTTTTTTGAGAGATTAAAATTTTAAAAAACGCGACTCAATATCAGCTAGATAAACTATTCTTAATACATTTAAATGTATTATCTGTTTTAAATGACGAAGTTTATATATTGATGATGAAATTCCCGAATTCAAATCATTAATGTGAACATGCCATTTTAGGTCCGATGAAAGATGTAAGGCTAAAGCTTTAATAGAATTAGCTGAACCATTGTTTAAATATATCTAGTTAGTTCAACGTAATGCATTGTCGGAAAAATAAAGTATTGCTCAGGGAAGTGGTGCACTATATCGGTGAATGTAAACTGATTTGAAAACGCCATAAATATAACAGTTATCTCGGTCAGAGAGAGAGACAAATTTCTGTGTTCTATCTATCTGCGGAAACGACGGAATCCCGTATCGGTGTAATGTGTGATTCACTCGCACTGGCGAGTTGTGTGGCCCGGGAAAAGGGAGGGTGGATACACGATGATGACGCTGTGATGACGCGCCTCGCGGTAATTCTCGTGTTTGTTTACATTAGAAGGTCTGGGGTATTCTGTTATAATATAAAGAAATTGAAGGTATATTGCAAGGCACGTTCTTGTTGACAAAACATTAATTGAACAATTTTCTAAATTGAGTTTTTTTTAAGAATAAAATATTTAAACTTGAAACAAAAATATATCACTGAAAAGAGAAAAGTTAAATCTAAAGGGACGAACATTTGCCAAGAAAAAAAAACATTACATAAAACTACTTCTGAATTTTTAGTTTTCCTAGTTTTTTAATTAATAAGTTATTTTGTTAACTTAATTTACTTATGTTTATGATTATATAATAATCAGAAAATGTTTTTTTATTAAGAAGAATAAATATTTAGTTTGATAATATATAATTGTTATTTTTTTTACATGTATGTACCATTTTACTTTACTTTTTGACTTTTTCTTAGTTCTAATTTAATGTATAGTTACTCTATGTATATAGTTTTCTTATATTTACAAAACATTTTTTACTTGATTTACTTATTACTTACTATTACATAATAATAGAAATTCGGTTTTTATTAATGAATAAATATTTGGTTTGGGAGTATAAATTGCGATTTATTTTGACATATATACTTATTAAAAAACACCATACACCATACATGATGACGCGTTCGCGCTCTTTCTCTTGACTAGCTGCAAAGTTACGAGGTAACCTTTGGGCAAGGAGGATATATATACATACTCCTAGCTTTGGGCAAGGTCCGTACGCAAGCGCGAACGCTTCATCATGTGTGCTGTTTTTAATAAGTAAAGTGGTGCATATATGTAAAAATAAATGGCGATTTGTACACCCAAACTA
This sequence comes from Protaetia brevitarsis, assembly GCA_004143645.1. Classification (NCBI taxonomy): domain Eukaryota; kingdom Metazoa; phylum Arthropoda; class Insecta; order Coleoptera; family Scarabaeidae; genus Protaetia; species Protaetia brevitarsis. The sequence goes on from RXPK01000157.1 coordinate 3,461,971, forward strand.
AATATTTATTTTTTATAATAAAAAACGATTTTCTACTATTGTGTAATAGTAAACATAAGTAAATCAAGTAAAAGTATTATATAAATATAACACAAAACTTAGAACTACACACATAGAGCATGACATTAAATGAGACACTAAGAAAAACTAAAGTAAAATAGTAAAAAGATAACGATTATATATTATCAAATTAATATTTATTCTTCCTAATAAAAAAAAACATTCTTATTATTATATAATCATACTTAAACTAAGAAAACTAAAAATATAAAAACACAGATTTATGTAATGTTTTCTTTTCTTTTTCTTGGCAAATTTGCGTCCTTCAGATATAACTTCTCTCTTTCAGTGATTTTTTTTTGTTTAAATTTAAATATTTATTTTTTAAAAAAAATCTTAAATTAGAAAATGTTTCAATTAATGTTTTGTCAACAAGAACGTGTCTTGCAATATACTTTCAAGTTCTTTTTATTATAGCAGAATACCCCAATACTAACCTTTTAATGTAAACAAACACGAGAATGATCGCGAGGCGCGTCATCACAGTGTCATCGTGTATCCACCCTCACCTTTCCCCGGGCCTCACCTACAAATTACGAGGTAATCTTATGTATACGGACGTGATACGGACCTTGACCTTTGGGTAACTATTGCAATTAAATAATATTTTGCCGACACGTAGGAAGGCCATCTTTTATGTAGTAGTCTAACTATAAAGCTTATATTTAAATCGAGATGGACATCAACGGAGTGTCGCCATCTACCGCTTTTTTCCAAAATGTTAAAAAATCCGTTAACTATTTTGTCCATAAGGTTGTCTAACTAATATATATATAAACAATGGTTGAACCAATGATTTCCTTGCCAATAGTGGGAGCCAATTGGAGCATAACACAAGTCGTCCGATTAAATGTTACATATTTTGTTTTAGTCGCGTTTAGACACAGCTTATTGGAATTGAACCAGGTGTCTAAACTATTTAACGCACAGTTGGTTTTTGTTTGTATATTATTAACGTCATCGTTTCCCATTACAGTGGGTCCATCTGCATATATCACCATTTTATAATTTTTCAAAAAAGTAGCTATATCATTAATAAAAATCGAGAACAGCATTGGTGACAGGACAGCTCCCTGTGGCACACCAACTGTTACCGGTAACAAGCCTAGGGAAATTACATTTTTTATTAGCCTTAGCTACAGAGATGCGTACTAACTGCATCATTCCAGAGAGGTATGAAACAAACCAATTCAACGCGGCACTCCTGATGCCCATCCAATAAAGTTTCTGTGCTAGAAGATTGTGCTGTCAAAAGCACCACTCAAATCACAAAAAAAACACCCACAGGGGAGCTGTCTATTCTTTATCTGCGAGACAATATATGTGTACATACTTATCATCGCAGTGACTATAGATTTACCTTCTCTACAACCATGTTGACAGCCAGAGAGGGCATTATATATATTTCTTAAAATGAAGTATCTCGTGCCAACATAACATATTCCAATATTTTACTGGCAGAAAAAGTCAGAGAAATAGGTCTGTAATTTGACATCTAACTTGCGGTATCTGTCCTATTAAAAAATACCGTAACAAACCTATTGCCAAATAATGGAGAAAATATGATTAATATTTTAGGGTATTTTGAAATACATTCCCGTAACCCAATATCTGTTACTTCTGTACCCTGTATAGCTAACTTTAATACATTTTTTAGTTTAAAATCAAATACAATCTTTAAAACATGTTGTTTGTATGTTAAAATCTTTCTTTTTTTTTATTCATATAGGTATACCAACGATCTCAAATGGCTGGAAAAAAATATAATTTATCTTAAACGTGAAATAAAATTTTGGCGCCGCAAAAGAATCATAACAGTAGAAAAATACGATCGGGAATTTCAGCTGGCTTACTATGCCGTAGAAGGGTACGGACCGCGGCCAGAATCCTATCACGAAGACGTAGATCTAACGACGCACTTAGACACGGAGAAGGAAAAGGAGGAGATATTTAGCAACATAAAGAGTGCTGTTCAGAGCGGGTGGGACTTTTCATCGCGATGGATTTTCGATGACAAGGGCGATTCCCGAGCCAATTTATCATTCACCCAGGCTAAGTATATCGTCCCGGTTGATTTGAATTCCTTCCTTCACAAGGCATTCATGAGTATGTCTTACCTATACGGAAAATTGGGTAACCACGAACGGCGGGTGTATTGGTCACAGAAAGCCCAGCAGTTGCATATTGCCATCAAAGAGATCTTGTGGAATGAAGAAGATAATATGTGGTACGACTTTAATGTTAAGCTGCGGGAGCATAGAAGAAAATATTACGCCAGCAACGTTACGCCCTTGTGGACAGGAGCTTACCATCCGAGCGAGGGTAGAAAGTACGGAAAAATGGTTTCAGATTATTTAAAAAGGCACGGTATCTTAGATTATAAAGGAGGAATACCGACCTCTTTGGAATACAGCGGACAACAATGGGATTTCCCGAACGCTTGGCCGCCATTGCAGGCGATTGTCGTGCAAGGATTAGAGAATTCCGGACACCCGGAGGCGAAAGCTCTAGCGCGGGAACTCTCCCGGCGATGGGTGACAGCGAATTTGCAGGGATTTAAAGAAACTGGGGAGATGTTTGAAAAGTACAATAGCGTGGAAGTTGGAAAGTATGGGGCGGGAGGTGAATACACAACTCAGACTGGATTCGGCTGGACGAATGGTGTGAATTTAGAGTTTATAATCACGTATTTCAGCACATATTAAATTGAAAAATGATCGTCTGATTATCCATGTGTATATTTATATTATATTGTTATATTATACAACCATATTAAAACGTATTAGTACCTCCATCCGTATTTGTGAAGTGTGTTTGTAATGTTTCAGAAAACTACTCGAGTGTGAACTGCTACTTTCAACCATATTTAAAACGAGTACAGCATTTATCTACAGCCATTATAATTTTTCCTATTTAGTTTCTTACGTGTCCTAGAACGTTAAGAAATAATAAAATAATCCTGAGGCAAATTAGTAGAAAACGTTTTCATGTAATTTTGGATGTAGAAAAAACCCCAAATGTTCGGGTCAATGGTTTTCAAAATACATTCTCAAACGTATTGATTTAACAACCATAGTGAGTATGTACTACTCTTGATTATTCTTAAATGTTTTCTGAAAGGTGAGGGCATACTCACTTACTTTGAAAATTGCATATTAATATCTTTTGTATTTTTGCTTCAACATTAATAAATCTTCCATTTAATTGTTTTTGCAATACATAATGTGATATAATTAAAAATCACATAAGCATTTCAATTCAAAGTACCAAGTTGTTTCACAATTGTTAATACAAAAGATCCATATCAAGGAAAACAGATTGATAAATAACTTTCAGAAAAATCAAGCAAAAACAAAAATCACCAAATTTATTAAGACAAATATTTTTATTGTAAAATGTATTTATTTAATATCAAAATTTTGCTTTAAATAAAAAAAATCTAATTTGATTGATTTCAATATAACTCATATACAAATGTAAAAGAGGTACCCAATATTTGAATGAGAAATAATTTTACATTAAATGTCAAAATAATTGTTATCGAGAAGTGCCTTGAAGTTGGGAAGATTTGTTTGATGACCGACAAATACCGTAATATTCGTATAATACGAAGATTTTTAAAGGCCGTGATCTGAAAAAAGAGGTTTGTTTAAAAAAATAATACTTTAAACAATTTTAAACATAAAAGACAAAGATCGCAAGTTTTTTTACAGTGAGAAAATAACAAATTAATGTATTTCTTTTCTCTAGAAAATCTTTCTTGGAAACGCCCAGTGGGTGTATTTGAGCGAGAAATGTTGTTCAATTAACAGAGTGAGCGTTACTAAACAAATCAGAAGTAAGCTACCCAAAATTGCAGCTAATTTAATATAATTTTGTTGTTGAAATTACCGTTTCCCCAAACCTAGCCCACATTTTTCTAAACATTACTACAGCAAAGTTTTTTATCGACATAGCAAATACGGTAAACACATACATGTACTAGGAAAATTATCGAATAGATACCAGTTTTTCTATTTCAGACAATAATACATATTCAAAATGAATAGCACGGCAGACACGGTTATCAAATATTAATATGGTAGATATAACAGTTATACATCTTTTAAGAGCCGTGATCATCAAAACGGCGACTCCTGCACCAAGGCGACTTGATTCTTTCGATAAATCACCAATACGTTGGTAGTGCAGTGATGTCAGATAAGCACTTTGTGTGTTTATAAATCCTGCCCTTAGGGAAATTTGTTAAAACTTTGTATTATTACTATATGGAGTGATAAAAATATATCAGGATAATTGAAGCTTAACTCTTTCAGTTAGTTAGAAGTGAAATTAATGCCTCTTTCTTTGTATGTATGTAAGTAATAGGGTGGTGTTACACTGCGACCTAAAAGATCTATTGTGTCCCCTATTCTTGCTGCTTTACAGCTGGCCTTCCAATCCTATTCCTTTTAAAAAGTGTAGGATGTCAGAGGGCCCCAGTCTAGGTAAGTCGGAATGTGGTGTTTCAGATTCAACCAGGATCAGCCCCGGCCTAAAATGGATGCCTTTGAATTGGATCTTATGCTCCCATCCACCGTACATCTCCTCCACTAAAGCGTCCTCCAACGCCGTTTGTTCGTTCACACTGAGGGTGACCTCAGGGAACGCCCTTGGCAGGATCGCAACTTTCTCCACATTTTTGACAGCCATCGCATAGCTGCCTTTTGTGGAGCCAGGGGTGGTGCTTTTACCCACTTCTTGTTTTTTCCTCTTAAACGGCTTTTGAGTTGGAGTAGTCTCCTTCCTCTTCCGCTTGAGTGTTTCGGCCTTGTATTCTAAGGCCTTCTTCCTCGCTTCCTCTGGTGCAAGCCCTTCACTGCGGTAGCGCAGGTACCATTTGCACCCTGCTCCGCTGAGACTACGTCGCAACGGATCGTCCCTACCTCCAGGTTGTCCTAGTTCGGGTAGGGGGGTTGGTTTTTTCTGCTCTTTCTTCCGAAGAGCCAAGGAGGTTTGTGGTTTTACTCCTTTTCTTTGTTCCTTCCTTGTGGAGTATTTCCACTTTGGAAGTAGGAGGCTTCTTATGGAGGGTTTGCTCCACTTTTTGTTTGTTAGCGGTGTCGTCCCGCTTAGGTGGGTTTGTTAAATTTTCTTTCTTCTTGATCTCACAAGTAGCTAGGGAAGAAAAGGTCCACCTCCACAGAGCCCCGCATGCAGAGGTAAGGCTAGATACAATGGGATGCGCCAGGTGCCCCAAGGTTGGACTAGTAGAGACTGGTCTTCTATTCAGCCACGCATCCCATCAGCCTAGTCCGCCTTAGGATTTAGGTTTTTGTTGAGGTTGTCTCCTCTCGGTCCGTGCAGTTAAGCCAAGACCCCCCATCCCTTTCGGGACCTGGTTTAACAGTTGGGCTTTCGGTAGCCGAAGGCAACAACTGGCATCGTAATGGAACCTGTGCAAGCCCATAGCCACGACACGACAGCTCGGGTGAGGGGGGACTGGTTCACGGCAACGGTTTTCATTCACCCCTGCTGCGGTTTTAAACAGAGAGGACGAACTTATAGCCGCCGCTAACCATCTCGTCTTGAGCGAACCCTCACGAGATGGCCATTCCCCTATCCACCACCGGGGGACGCGCCTGGTAGGTAGTCCCAACCCCTAGGCCTCTTTCTTTAATCTGCTGTGATATTGTAATATTATTGATTGGAAAGCATTTCTATTTTTGCCTTAATGTAGTTTTGCTATTGAACACAACAAAACGTTTGTTTTAATTTAAGTTGTTTGTTTTAATCTAAATTGTAATAAAAGTGTTTTTGTTCAGATAATAAAATCTACTGCTTTGACGGTATTTAACCTCGCAATATTCAGCAAAATTCTTCTTGCATTTTTTAATTAACAATATTGTTAAAAAATATTTTCGTAGGTTGATAAAAGTTACGAGAAGTGTTGAAAAAAACCGCAAAATAGAATTGAAGGATAGAGAAGCCGATATATTTCGAGTTTGGACTATGTTTATTATCATATCACGAAAATTAATTAGTAATATTACCTTTTTTGACAAAACAAATAATGAAAAGTGAACCCATCAGTTTATAAGCTTAACTAAAACTTCCATTTAAGTTGATTATATGTATTACGTATAAATATCATTCCTTTTTTAGTATAAATACTTTTCTTGACATAAATCTTGCGGTTATTATGTATGGAGTATATCCCTTTATTTTTTTACATAATTTGTGTAGATGTTCATCTCAAACACACCAGGAAGAAAATGTCCTTTCAAAAAGGGGATCCTACCACGCCATTATGTTATGGTTATTGCTATTACCTCGTCGCCGACGGTCTTTCGTATTCGTCATATGTTCATCGCGGATAATAATGATATGAGTCGGTCTGAAGGCGTATTTTTCCTTCAAGATGTAAATAACAGAGCCATAGAGACGGAAAGAACGATATGGGTGACGATTCTTTAAAACTATATGGCTCCCCAGGGAACCTGTTAACAATATTGTCCGTCGTATGTGGAACTGGCGTACAATATGCACTTTCTGTTTTTTATTTTCTCCGCTCCTTCGGATGTTCTCCGTAACTCGATTCGCTAAATCTGTGGTAGAGATTGGCTCGTTTTTCGAGATTTTTCCACCCTTGTCTGATGAGTAAGGGTGATATATGGTTTAAAGATAGCATTTGTGCTCGTAATAATAGTTTTATGGTGAGCATAAACAATTTCCAACCAATTGTATTTAACAAATAACGATTAACAAAAATTACTGTACGATATCATCGCTTCAGGTATTAATTTATAATAAAAAAAAAACATCAAAAATCTAATTTCAACCCATTAAGAGTGCCGAGACAGATTCATCTCGCTTGTTTCAATATATGTATAGACCTATAAAACTGACTCCTGCTGGTGCCGACATACTGCTATGACCTTGGGTTGGTTAAAGAACGTCTTCTTGTAAGTTCTCAGAACTCAAAATAAAATTTAAATAATGTCCCTTACTAACAAGGATTTACTAAAATATTGTAAAATTAATGAACAAATTATTTTACATCAGATTTTTTTTAAAGGTTTTAGAATTGTCAGAAATCGGCCCACACACATCGAGAAAGAATAGGAACAGATGTTCAATGCAAAAAGAGTATGCACAAACAAAATCAACACCAATTCATTAGCTAAATGCAAACATGTTAAATTTAAATTTGAAAATATAAAAGGAAAACCTAATTTATTAATACAACATAATTCTTCGCTAATAATTGTAATAACTACTTACTACAATTCATGTTTACATTTACTTAATCATATATTTTTTTATACTAACAAAGGCCGTTCTCTTTTTTGTTTTAAAATAAATCTGCAAATTCGATAAATTATACATTAATTTGAAAAATGAATGCTACAGCAATACGTACAGTGAAATACAAAATTCACGTCTTCCTAAAATTTCTTCATCACCGAATATTTCTTTTTTTGATAGGAGGAAAAATGCTTTATGCACCTTCAGGCTGTTAGCCTGGCGTGTGGGACTCTCACCCGCTAAAAAACCTCCCCGTCGAGCAAGATTCCACCTCGGCATCTCCTGCTTCTTGATCATCAAAATCGTCTTGGCGAAAGCGGATACCCTGTGCCATATGTCCCGGCTTTGCATCATCGTCCGAGTTAAATTTGCCGGCGTGAGTGAGGTCAAGGAATAGTCAACCTCTTTATCCATCCAGACTGAGAGATCCCTAATCAATTCGGCCGTCCATCTGCCCTTTGTGTCCCCGTCCGATCGTTCCTACCAGAGTCGCATGGTACGCTCTTTCATATCTCGACTGCCTGTTGATCCGCCTTCCAGCTTGTCCAGGTAGATTTGCCTTCTATCTTTGGCTAGAAGGTCTATACGGATTACTTCTGCTATAACTAGGGCGGCTGCCTCCGAGACCGTCCTGTAGGAACTTGCTATTCGGAGAGCTCCCCTTCTTTGGACTGCGGCCATCCTCTTACGGTACTTCTGCCCAGATCTCACTGCCGTACAGAAGAATGAACTCCGATACCGACATCAGAAGTCGGCGTTTACTTGCAGATGGCCAACCGACGTTGGCCATCAGTCGGCTGAGTAGAGTGACCCTCTGGGCCGCTTTATTTGCCGCAAAGCAAATATGGTCCCAGTACATCATACGACTGTCCAGGTGTACTCCAAGGTGCCTCACAGGCTCAGATGTCGTGATCGTCTCTGTGTCGACCTTTAGCGGTATTCGCAGAGGAATCCTACGTTCGGTCAGCCGTACAACTTCGGTTTTTCGGGTGGCCAGCTCCAACCCGTGTTCGTCCACCCAGGTGGTGACCTTCCACCTGATTGAGTCGCCTCTGAGCGTCCTCGGTGTCGGTAGCGACAATCACGGCCGCGATGTCATCAGCGTAGCCAACCAGGTGGGCGACAGTAGGCATTTCCATACGGGGTATGCCATCGTAGGAGATGTTCCACAGGTCTGGTCTCAGGAGGGATCCCTGGGCGGCTCCCGCCGTTATCCTCACCGTGCGCCATCCCTTCGTCGTTTCGTACCTAAGTACTCTGTCCGTCAAGTAACTCCGCAACATCCGCAGAAGGTAATGCGGGATGTGGAAGCGGTTCTCCAAGGCGTCCAGGATAACGTCCCATTTGGCGCTATTGAAAGCGTTCTTCACATCAAGGGTGATGAGCGTCACTATTTCCCTGGTGTGTCTGTTCTGGCGCTGTTCCGCGAAATAGGTGTCCAGTATTTCCCGAACGGCGCTAATTATAGAATGGCTGTTCCTGAAACCGTGCTGCCTAGGGGACTGCTGCTGCCTGCCCCGGCGACGTAGACGCTGGCCTGGAGCCGCGTCTTTAGTAGCCTTTCAAGCAGCTTACCTACCGTATCCTACATGCAAAGCGGTCTATACGCTGACGCTGAGTTTGGGTCACCCTTGCTCTTGCTAACAACCACTAGGCGTTGGGTTTTCCATGTCCGTGGAAAATACTCCTTCAGGCACTGGTTATAAGTGTGTAAAAGGAGCTGTGGGCACCTGTTTACAACACTCTTTACAACCTCGACGGGGATTCCGTCCGCCCTAGTACTTTCCCGCCTTGCAAGAGACGTGCGCCTCGGTCAGCTCGTCCTCTGTGAACAGCGGGTCTCGTCCGATTCCACCCCATCGGCATCGGGTTCTCTTTCCGGGTGCTTTGGGAAGAGCTCCTTGACGATGCGATCCATCCGTGCAGCCCCCAGGCTGGGATGCGCAGACTTCATGCCAAATTCTTGGTGGCGATCTTGTAGTCTTCTTCCATTTTGGCCTTCTTGCTGACGTTTATCGCCCTTTTTAGTTATTTCTTGGCGGTTTTGTATTCCTCGTCTTCCGCTATTGCCAGGTCTGGATCTCGCCTCCTTAGCCTGGTGACTCTCCGCCTCAAATGCAGACAACTTCTCCTGAGTTCAGCGATTTCTTCCGTCCACCAGTAGGTGGCTTTCCGCCGGAACGACGTACCCGCGGCATCGACGTATCGCAGGCTTTTCGCAGCAAGGAAACCGCGGCGACTATATATTGGTGATTGCTACCAGTGTAGTCCTCGACGACTCTCCAGTTGGCAATATCGTGGACCAAAGCCTTCGATGCAAAAGTTACGTCGGGGATGGTTTCGCCATACCCTGGTCTTCGGAAAGGACGTTTCCTCCCCGCAGGTCTGTCTCAGGCATACCCCATTCCACAGCCTTGGTGTTAAAATCACCGGCCAATATCAAATCCCCGTCCACATCTCGAAGAGTATCTTCGAGACCGTACAGCTTTTTCCGGAAATCGGCAATCGGCTCGTTCGGTGTCAGGTAACAACTAACGTATGTCACCCCACCAAACCTGGCCCAGACGTAGCCTCTTCCCATGCCATGCATCTCGACGAAGATGCCACTGTCCGCCGAGATGCATATGGCAGCCATGCCGCTGGTGTCCCCATACCACCCAGTCTCCTCTTTGTTCCGTGACCGAATAATAGGTTCATCTAATTTAAATATAAACATATCTAAAACAACACTCTACGAAAACTTGAGCGCTTAATGAAGCAAGGGCCACACATAGAAATATTATATTAATAGAATACAAAGAAATAATACTTTAGGCAGACATGAGTTTTGCATTTGACTGTACATTGTGCATGTTTTTGTTATACAAACGCATAGGATCGGTATAGTAGTTATATAATATATATAATATATATAATATAATATAATATAATATATATAATATAATACAGCATACGTCTACAGATTTGGCAATCGCGGCTCGTATAAAATCCAATGGATTTATTTATTAATATGTTAGCTCTAACAATAACTTTTAGTTTCATATACTAACCGCCAAAAGAAGCAATAAATGATATGAAGAATATTCTTTTGCAATACTGTTGACATGATTTCTGAAATATTTTTTTATGTGTACAAGGTTAGGCTAAAGCCAATGAAAAGACTTCTTTTTGCCGCGACCCGATTTAAATCATTGCACCTAATTTTAAGACAAGGTGTAATTTACATGAGGTAAAATTACAGGAAAAGAATATTACTAAGAGAATATTTTATTTCAATATCTATTAACATGTTTACATATGTTTGTAAATCAATATTTTATAAAAGGTATAGTGAATATTTATAAGGCTGTTTTGACATTAAAATTGCACAAAAAAACAATACAACATTTTATATAGGTACCTATTTAAAAATAATGTAGAGGGTTCTTTTGCATCACATTGAATGAGTCATTTGTTTACAAATAAGTATTAAATAGACCGGATAGCATAACCCATATATGTAATTTAATAATACCTTAAAAAAATATATAATGTAATATATTGTTTATATTTTAGCAAAGCTTGAAAAAGCTGCAAAACATGCACCCAAACGTAGCAACCACAAAAAAAGGAGAAAATGCAGCCGATTTTTTTCTTCTTCTCATCGATCAAAATACCAATTTAAAAGGTTTAATATAAGGTTAAATATACACGTGATGGCCAAACTTAGAACAATACATACCATTTTTTTTTTACTAAGCTGTATTATAATGTCTTAAGGTTAAGTATCATTTAGTCAATGTTTAATAGTAAAGATCAGTTAGTTCGGCAAACTTTTATGTATAGGTATAGCATTTAATTCATATAATACCACAACGCTCACGGCTGTGAATATTAAGTGCTTTTAATTGAATCTACTTTTCATTATTAGTTACTTATTCTAATATGTATTCCTTTATTTTGCGAAATAAAAATTCTGTAAATTAGGTGAAGCGGGTAACCAAATTACTTTCCGATCGAGCAAATCGTATTTCCCAATACTAGGGTAAATATTCATTCATGGCGACTATGTTACCATCTTATTCAATATTTTATAATGGGCATTACTTAATTTTGCAAACTTCTATTATCCCATTGAATTTATTAGACTAGACACTCCCACGGCCGTAAGTATCGATTGCTTTTAATTTAAACGTTGCTCACCAGTTTGTTATTTATATATTTTAATATGTTGCTATATTTTGAAAACTAAAAATTGTCAAAATTTTATAAATTAGAAGAGGTGCACAACCAAAATTATTTACCAGCCTGCGCACGTGTTACTTTTCTCATGATACATTTTTTCATATTAGGGCCTATTCATGGCGGCATAGAACTTTTGGTATTTATTTCTATATTTTCCTAATAAATGGTCTCCATAAGTTAAGATATGTCTAGCTTTCTTAAATGACTAAGTCGTTTTTAATGCTGACTTAATGAATTTTGAAAAATAAAATATCTCCCTAATGTGATTCTATGAAACTGCTGCAATCTCTTAAATACAAAGTTTTGAACTATTATAACATTGTAATAAATTTACATAGCACACTGAAATAAAATTAAATCATTGTTCACAATCCATATATTTAATAATTTCATTCTAATACCATAATATATAAATCACAGAAGGACCTCCTAGCATTTCTTTTGATTGAAGATTATGCAACAAATAATGACTGTATTTAATTAACAAACTCTACAGTAAATTTTAATGGTAAAATTAGCCTGAATATTAATCATAATTTTTGGTCGTGTACATCCTACTTATAGTAAGTTCTCGGTACTGTTGCCTTTCCCCGAAGGCAGAATATGAATGCGTCTTCACGCACGCCCCTGCTATCTGAAAATTATACAGCCGCCCTCTGAACCAACCACCATTAAATATCTTTATCAGCATCGGTCCAGATACCACGGAGGTTTTTGCTACTTAATAACATAAATTAGTTCTCGAACTTGTGCTCCCAGATTATAATTTCTTGTAGTAGAAAGTCAACCAACTACATCCTACGTGCTGCGGGAATGGTCGCAAATAGTTTGCTGTTGCATAACCCTGCTACATTAAAATACGTTATAGAGAATGAATTATTAAGAAAGCCATTTCTCAGTAAAAATAGATTGTAATTTTTTATTTTTATTATCCTAGAACAGAAACCACAGCGCACGTAAATAAATTTTGAAACATAATATAGAATCGCGGTTATAAAACGTATTTACGAAACGATTTCTGGGAAAAATTATTGTTAACATTAAACTATCGGGGAAAAACTTATTTTTATAATCATGGTAATTTTATTTTAAACCTTCAATATTGTCAGGGCAACAAGTATCCTGGGTAAAATAAATATATAGTTATTTCAGAATTGATTAAAATAAAAAAGAAAGTTAGTAGTTTAAACAAATATTTTAATTTAAATTGAACAAGTTATATCCGTTACTTCAAAATAACTATTCTTGTTGCATTAAAAACAAAATTATGTTGAGCGAAAAGCAGATTTGTTTTTCAGTTAATATAAGAGTTTAAACAGTTCGGCCAATGGTTCAGTCATCGGGGTCCAAACTTCTAAGCCTAACTTCACTTCAAAAAACAGCCTCCCAATATGGCAGTTTGTTATTGTTTCCATGCGTATCTACATAAATTATTTTACTCATCCGTTTAATCTACATGATTTGCTTGTTTTAATTATTTATTTTACGTATTTTATTAGTTTTAAATTACCGCTGCAGTTTTAAAAATATTTAGTGAACCTTGGTAAGGTGCATTGTGTGAAAGATGAGGCTAGCGGCCATAACATTTACATACTTTGTTGTATATTATATTTTTAGGTCAAAGTGAAATAACCGTGAAAGAAAATGCCAATGGGCATCATGCTATTGTACCGTTCGCTCTTGCAAGATAAATTCTGATGTTAACAATGGTCGCAGTTTCTTTGGATTTCCGAATGAATCTATTTTATACAATAAGACAAGAATTAAGAAAGTACGTGGATAAGAACTACTGTCATTGTGCAGAGATTCTTAGGTCACATTAAATTAATTTATTTGTTGGATACTCATTTTAAACTTCATCGCTATTTATCACAATAACTCACTTATTTATGTTCACTTTTTAAAATAATGTGATTTTGGTCTGAACTACATTGTACTAGTATAAACTTCTAAACTAATTCTCACATTTCACATTTACTCACATTATAGACAACTCAATGTTATTTAGTCTTCGTCTGAAACTCTATCCATTTCTGCATCCCCGGGCATCATTGTTGACAAACCTGTGCAGGGTCGAATGTTAGAAATGAAGTAGTCGAATAAAATGAAACAGTCTTTGTATTACACAGAACGATACAGTCATAACTTTTGAACCCTAATTAGAAGTTGGTGTTTTTGTCAGAAATGTGAAAGTCTACAATAAAACCCTTCCACCGAAGCGGTTGCATTTTCATTTGTTTGGTTATTTGAAAAAGAACCACACCATATTCATCCCTGGAAGAGTATTTTATACTGTAAAAGTATAAATAAAGATTTGTTTCACAAAAAAGAAAGAATGTGAACTCAATTATCGTAAAACACAAATGTATGCACCACTTAATCAAACATTGTTTTACTAGAATCGTGTTTTTAATAACTATAAGGTGTTCAGAAATATTTTCAACAAAACCAGAATAAAAAACGCATAAATTTGTGTATTTTTTTTAATCTATTTTCCTACTTCCTTTAAAATATAAATTACTCCACACGTTCGAAAATTCCCGACAACAGCTTCACAAAATGGCAGCTAAGCTTGAAGGTCATTCAAAACGGACCACAAAAGAACAAAGGATTTTGCCAACTTGTCCTTACTGCTATATATATAGGGGGCTCACTGAATGGTGCCGAATTCGATCCCCAGCCTCATCCCCCCAGAGTGGGAGAGGGGACAACTTTAAAATGGGAACCCCCATTTTGTATTGCAGATTCAGATTCTACGCCATCAAGTATGTAGTTTTTCTTTGAAATTTTTTTCGATTCGTAACAGATTGCGCTGTAATCGCAAAAAACATGATTGTGAACGTCTAGAAAAAATATACAAAAAAAGAGAAGCAAGCAAACTTGATTTTGTGTTTTTTTTTATTTTAACATAAACTAGCATTTCAAAAAGCCATTCAACAACGAAGAACTTTACTTTATCATACCCATTTCAGAAAATGTGTTCGAAAATATGCCCTTCCACTTCGATACATTTATTTATTTGTAATTGGAATGATTGCACACAACTGAGAAGTGTTTCCGGCGTAATCCTTGAACAAGCGTTGGTGATTCGCTCGATCATGTTTTCCCTCGTGGTTGGCACTTCTGTATAAACTTCAGACTTAGAACTAGCGATTAAAACAATAAATAAAACATTGGCACGAATTAGGAAATTATACTCCATTACCAGAAAAGGAATTTATAAAAGCCTTAGAAATTACACTTGAAATAACATATTTTCATTACAATAATATTTTTCATAAGCATGCTGTGAAAGCAACTATATCAAGTTAATAGCTGAATAAGTATTAGAAGATTTAGAAAATAAAATAATTCAAACTTTAGATTTTATTCCCACTTTTTATAAAAGACGTATGTATGATGACACCTAATGATAAAATAGACTATACTATAAATATGTTCAATAGTTATAAACAACATTTTCAATTTACTCCCGAAAGAAAATAATGAAATCATTTTTTTAGATTTGAGTTTAGAAAGAAAAAACAATAAAATTTTATTTAACAAAATTATATCAGAAACAAGCAGCATCAAATAAATATTTTTTAGGATTCATGTTAACCTAATTCTAATAATAATAATAATAATATCATTAACATATAGAAGTATACAACTAATAACTCCAGAATACAGACCATTAATAATAAAACAAATGAAACAGATTTTAATAATAAGTAACTACCCAGAATATTTAATTAACAACATTTTTAAAAATAGATTATTTAAATTCTATAATATCACTAACATGAATCTCTAACAACAAAAAAATGAAGATATTAAATATGTTTCTTTACCATATGTTCAAAATCTTTCAGAGGAAATAAATAAAATTTTAATCCCACATAATCTAAATCTGTTTCTTCAAAATTAAAAGGCATCACTCCTTTTGAAAAACAAACACATATTGTATATAAAATTTCTTGTAAAAAATGTAATGGTGTGTATTACTGTATTGTATACATTGGACAAACTCTACAACACTTACCAGGAAGACTAAAAGGTCGCAAATATTCTCGTATCTAACATCTCTGAAAAAGCATGTTATTTAAAACAATCAAATATAGATACATTCAATTTGGATGAAACTATAATTGTTGTAATTCAACAATTTAAGGCAGGCATAGAGAGTTTCTATAATAAATGCAGCTGAATACTGATAAATATTCAGGCAAAACTTTAACAAAGGATAGATTATTATATTCGAAATGGTCTTCTATAATTGTTAATTGAGTATACAATGAAAAATATTTTAGATTTATTGAACCTCGGGAGTCAAGAGCTTTTTTTTACTGTGGATTCAAGCATTTTTGTGGTATTTTTCACAAAAATGCAACCGTCATAATTGATAATGTAAGGAGACCCGGCCATTTGCAGTATATCATTGCTGGAATAATTAGAGAACAATATATATCTTTTACATTGAATGTGTTATTCAAAACACTGCTTATGTGTTCATCAGTAATGGTGCTTTTTTTATTGCAGTTATATTTACATGTGTTTCCCAACATACGTGTGTTTATACTTTTAACTTTCAACATCTCCACACTCCAGTAAAATAAATTTTGCTTATATTCATAGATTATACCCTTGTCTATATAACGTTATACAAACGTTTCATTTTAGCTAAAATGCGCCCTTCCGGCTTTTCTAACTCCCAGTTAAATTTCTTGAAATCTTATTTGGAAAGGAAACAATGTGTCAAGTACCGTCATTTCATATCTAAATTCATTATTTCTACACCACCCAGGCTCGAATTTAGGACCTCTTCTATTCTTAATTTTTATTAATGACCTTATTAATGATATATCCTGTCAAAAAATGATGTTTGCTGACGATTTAAAGTTGTTTGCTTCTATTGAGGACTGTGAAGTACTTCAGTTTAATATCAACGCTGTTGTTTGCTGGTGTAGTAAATGTAGACTTTCACTTAATGTTTTCAAGCGTAATTCTATGATTTTTACTAAAAAGATCAACCCCGTTACTTTTTCTTATACTATCTCTGGTACTACTTTAGTCTCTGTAAGTTTAACGAATGATCTAGGAGTGTTATTTGATCCTAAACTTTCTTTTTCTCATCACATAGCAGACATTGTCGCACGTACTTAAAAATTTATAGTTTTATTTACCGCAATTGTAGAGATTTTCCTGATACCAAGAACTTGAGTACGTTGTTCTTTTCTTTGATACGCTCTAGTTTAGAATATACAATTTTAATATGGTTTCCTATTTACTCAATTTCTATAAATAATATTGAATCGGTTCAAAGAAAGTTTTTAAAGTTTCCTTAGTTTTTAGCTGAGGGATATTATCCACTAAGGGGTTTTGATTACAAGGTACTTTTAACCAAATTCAATTTTGAATCCTTGCAAGCTAGAAGAATTGTTAGTTTGATTTAGTGGTGCACAATAAAATCGACTGCCCGTGGCTTTTACATACCTAGGCTGAATTTCCGTTATCACCCTACATTTTATTGTGATCAACATAGATCCAATGTGCTGTTCCGATTTCCCGTCTCATTAATGTGTGATCACTTTAATAGATTCTCGGATGTATGCGACATCAACCATGAAGGCTTGAAAGACTCTGCTCCGATAAGCCATTGAAAAGTGCCGCTAAAGCTATCGGGCTAAAATTAAAGCAAATAAGTACTACTGTCACACATACTATAAATACCAAAAATGAGCTCGATCGATGTCCCCCATTCGAGATATTAGCATAAGGGTGGAAAAATTCAATAGTTCTTTTCTCAGGAATTATTTAAGCTATCACGTTCAAAAAAAATTATGTAAGTAAACACTGATTATGGGCATTCTATAAAAAAAGCAAGAATTAATGCCTTCACTCAGTCCAAAGTTATCCCTATTTTCCCCTTTTGAGGGATGTTTTTTTTTAGTTTGGTTTAATGTGCGAACTTGGCTTTTTATTATGTTGGACTGTATACATGTAGGTTTACTATATATTTTTTCAGTTTTTTTTTTGTGTGTGGTAGAACATGTAAATAAAAAATAAAACCCCTTTGAATGATTTTAGTAGGAGCAATTTGTTACTGGCTATTTTGATAGCTTAAGTGATTCCTAAGAAAAAAAATATTGAATTTTTCCACCCTTATGCTAATATCTCGAATGGGATGACATCGATTGACCTAATTTTTGGTATTTACAGAATGTGTGACAGTAGTACTCATTTGCTTTAATTTCATCCCGATAGCTTGAGGGACACTTTTCAATTACTTATCGGAGCAGAGCCGTTATTGTAAATTGTGCTTACGCCTCTTTCAATTAGTTATAGTCGATTTTATTTTTTTTCATTGTTTTCCTGGCTGTTTCATGATCTTGTTTTGTCCTTTTGCAAATTGTTATAGTTTTCTTTTACACTTAAATTTTAGTTTGTAAGAATGAATGCTTTTCTACTTTGTTAATGCTCTTTGGGATGTACTTTTCTTTTCTTCTATGTATTTTCCTGTAATTCGGTGTTTTTTTTAACTTGTTGGAAATATATATTATTATTATTAGAATTACAGTATATTATGAATATTATGATGTATGTATACACATAGTCCACTTATAATCCGTCTAGCTAGATAACCCGTTATGCACATATGTATATGAGGAAGTAACTCTATAATAAATTATAATATGAAAGGATCCATTACACAATTTTTTACGCACCACTACTTTTATATCCCAGTTTTGTGATAAATGTAATATGTATTTAACTTTGTTTTTTTTTTCTACAGTAGCGATTACTTTTAAATATAAAGTGTCATCTTACTGGGAATGCTAAAGGATGTTTTTGTTATTCTTTCCAGACGTTTTTTGCAATTGCTTTTTATCTACAGAAACTTATTTCCAAAGTTTCATTAAAAGTACAATTTGCTTTGCGATTTTTGAGAAACGGTTAAAATTATGTATGTTGTGTATTATAACTATCCTCAGACGCGTTTCTTTTTTTTGAAATCCTTCAAAATTAACAAATTTTATTTAGAAAAAAGGGCTCAGGCATATTGTGACTTACTTTCGATTATTTTCATTATTGAAAAAACAACTAATTTTTCTAACTCTATCGGCTAAAACTTTGGAATTTCTATTTTGTACCGACTGAGTGCTCTCTACTTTATCTTAGCACTCCATTAAATCCTTTTGAAGAGAAAAAAGTAACGACAGAACACTTTTTCTTTACCATTTTTCTTACTGGTAATTATTAGATAAGAATATTTTTGTATATACCGCTTGTAATCATTATTTTAGAATTTTCTTGTAAAACCTATCTACAAACTTATCGCAAGAAAGTATGATATACATGTCTTCCATTTTCCGGTAAAAAAACCTATTTTGTACCGACTGAGTGCTCTCTACACTATCTTAGCACTCCATTAAATCTTTTTGAAGAGAAAGAAGCACGACGAACACTTTTTCTTTACCATTTTCCTTACTGGTAATTATTAGATAAGAATATTTTTGTATTTACCGCTTGTAATCATTATTTTAGAATTTTCTTGTAAAACCTATCTACAAACTTATCTCAAGAAAGTATTATATACATGTCTTCCCTTTTCCGGTAAAAAAACTATTTTGTACCGACTGAGTGCTCTCTACTTTATCTTAGCACTCCATTAAATCCTTTTGAAGAGAAAAGAAGCAACGACAGAATACTTTTTCTTTACCATTTTCCTTACTGGTAATTATTAGATAAGAATATTTTTGTATTTACCGCTTGTAATCATTATTTTAGAATTTTCTTATAAAACCTATCTACAAACTTATCGCAAGAAAGTATTATATACATGTCTTCCATTTTCCGGTAAAAAAACCTATTTTGTACCGACTGAGTGCTCTCTACTTTATCTTAGCACTCCATTAAATCCTTTTGAAGAGAAAAGAAGCAACGACAGAACACTTTTTCTTTACAATTTTCCTTACTGGTAACTATTAGATAAGAGTATTTTTGTATTTACCGCTTGTAATCATTATTTTAGAATTTTCTTGTAAAACCCATCTATAAACTTATCTCAAGAAAGTATTATATACATGTCTTCCATTTTCCGGTAAAAAAACCTTTTCTGTACCGACTGAGTGCTTTCTACTTTATCTTAGCACTCCATTAAATCCTTTTGAAGAGAAAAGAAGCAACAAAGAACACTTTTTCTTTACCATTTTCCTTACTGGTAACTATTAGATAAGAATATTTTTGTATTTACCGCTTGTAATCATTATTTTAGAATTTTCTTGTAAAACCTATCTATAAACTTATCTCAAGAAAGTATTATATACATGTCTTCCATTTTCCGGTAAAAAAACCTTTTCTGTACCGACTGAGTGCTCTGTACTTTATCTTAGCACTCCATTAAATCCTTTTGAAGAGAAAAGAAGCAACGACAGAAGACTTTTTCTATACCATTTTCCTTACTGGTAATTATTAGATAGGAATATTTTTGTATTTACCACTTGTAATCATTATTTTAGAATTTTCTTGTAAAACTTATCTCAAGAAAGTATTATATACATGTCTTCCCTTTTCCGGTATAAAAAACCTATTTTGTACCGACTGAGTGCTCTCTACTTTATCTTAGCACTCCATTAAATCTTTTTGAAGAGAAAAGAAGCAACGACAGAACACTTTTTCTTTACCATTTTCTTTACTGGTAATTATTAGATAAGAATATTTTGTATTTACCGCTTGTAATCATTATTTTAGAATTTTCTTGTAAAACCTATCTACAAACTTATCTCAAGAAAGTATTATATACATGTCTTCCATTTTCCGGTAAAAAAACCTATTTTGTACCGACTGAGTGCTCTCTACTTTATCTTAGCACTCCATTAAATCCTTTTGAGAGAAAAGAAAGCACGACAGAACACTTTTTCTTTACCATTTCCTTACTGGTAATTATTAGATAGGAATATTTTTGTATTTACCACTTGTAATCATTATTTTGGAATTCTCTTGTAAAACTTATCTCAAGAAAGTATTATATACATGTCTTCCCTTTTCCGGTATAAAAAACCTATTTTGTACCGACTGAGTGCTCTCTACTTTATCTTAGCACTCCATTAAATCTTTTGAAGAGAAAAGAAGCAACGACAGAACACTTTTTCTTTACCATTTTCCTTACTAGTAATTATTAGATAAGAATATTTTTGTATTTACCGCTTGTAATCATTATTTTAGAATTTTCTTGTAAAACCTATCTACAAACTTATCTCAAGAAAGTATTATATACATGTCTTCCATTTTCCGGTAAAAAAAAAACCTATTTTGTACCGACTGAGTGCTCTCTACTTTATCTTAGCACTCCATTAAATCCTTTTGAAGAGAAAAGAAGCAACGACAGAACACTTTTTCTTTACCATTTTCCTTACTGGTAATTATTAGATAAGAATATTTTTGTATTTACCGCTTGTAATCATTATTTTGGAATTTTCTTGTAAAACCTATCTACAAACTTATCTCAAGAAGTATTATATTACTGTCTTCCATTTTCCGGTAAAAACCTATTTTGTACCGACTGAGTGCTCTCTACTTTATCTTAGCACTCCATTAAATCCTTTTGAAGAGAAAAGAAGCAACGACAGAACACTTTTCTTTACCATTTTCCTTACTAGTAATTATTAGATAAGAATATATTTGTATTTACCGCTTGTAATCATTATTTTAGAATTTTCTTGTAAAACCTATCTACAAACTTATCGCAAGAAAGTATTATATACATGTCTTCATTTTCCTGTAAAAAAAACCTATTTTGTAACCGACTGAGTGCTCTTCTACTTTATCTTAGCCTCCATTAAATCCTTTTGAAGAGAAAAGAAGCAACGACAGAACCTTTTTTCTTTACAATTTCCTTACTGGTAACTATTAGATAAGAGTATTTTTGTATTTACCGCTTGTAATCATTATTTTAGAATTTTCTTGTAAAACCCATCTATAAACTTATCTCAAGAAAGTATTATATACATGTCTTCCATTTTCCGGTAAAAAAACCTTTTCTGTACCGACTGAGTGCTTTCTACTTTATCTTAGCACTCCATTAAATCCTTTTGAAGAGAAAAGAAGCAACAACAGAACACTTTTTCTTTACCATTTTCCTTACTGGTAACTATTAGATAAGAATATTTTTGTATTTACCGCTTGTAATCATTATTTTAGAATTTTCTTGTAAAACCTATCTATAAACTTATCTCAAGAAAGTATTATATACATGTCTTCCATTTTCCGGTAAAAAAACCTTTTCTGTACCGACTGAGTGCTCTGTACTTTATCTTAGCACTCCATTAAATCCTTTTGAAGAGAAAAGAAGCAACGACAGAAGACTTTTTCTATACCATTTTCCTTACTGGTAATTATTAGATAGGAATATTTTTGTATTTACCACTTGTAATCATTATTTTAGAATTTTCTTGTAAAACTTATCTCAAGAAAGTATTATATACATGTCTTCCCTTTTCCGGTATAAAAAACCTATTTTGTACCGACTGAGTGCTCTCTACTTTATCTTAGCACTCCATTAAATCTTTTTGAAGAGAAAAGAAGCAACGACAGAACACTTTTTCTTTACCATTTTCCTTACTGGTAATTATTAGATAAGAATATTTTTGTATTTACCGCTTGTAATCATTATTTTAGAATTTTCTTGTAAAACCTATCTACAAACTTATCTCAAGAAAGTATTATATACATGTCTTCCATTTTCCGGTAAAAAAACCTATTTTGTACCGACTGAGTGCTCTCTACTTTATCTTAGCACTCCATTAAATCCTTTTGAAGAGAAAAGAAGCAACGACAGAACACTTTTTCTTTACCATTTTCCTTACTGGTAATTATTAGATAGGAATATTTTTGTATTTACCACTTGTAATCATTATTTTGGAATTTTCTTGTAAAACTTATCTCAAGAAAGTATTATATACATGTCTTCCCTTTCCGGTATATAAAACCTATTTTGTACCGAACTGAGTGTCTCTCTACTTTATCTTAGCACTCCATTAAATCTTTTTGAAGAGAAAGAAGCAACGACAGAACACTTTTCTTTACCATTTTCGCTTACTGGTAATTATTAGATAAGAATATTTTTGTATTTACCGCTTGTAATCATTATTTTAGAATTTTCTTGTAAAACCTATCTACAACTTTTCTCAAGAAAGTATTATATACATGTCTTCCATTTTCCGGTAAAAAAAAACTATTTGTACCGACTGAGTGCTCTCTACTTTATCTTAGCACTCCATTTAATCCTTTTGAAGAGAAAAGAAGCAACGACAGAAACTTTTTCTTTACCATTTTCCTTACTGTGTATTATTAGATAAGAATGTTTTGTATTTACGCTGATAATCATATATTTTGGAATTTTCTTGTAAACCTATCTAAACTTATCTCAAGAAAGTATTATATACATGTCTTCCTTTTCCGGTAATAAAACTATTTTGTACCGACTGAGTGCTCTCTACTTTATTTAGCATCCCATTTAAATCCTTTATGAAGGAAAAGAAGCAACGACAGAACACTTTTCTTTACCATTTTCTTACTGGTAATTATTAGATAAGAAATATTTTTATTATTACCGCTTGTAATCATTATTTTAGAATTTTCTTGTAAAAACCTATCTACAAATTATATCGAGAAAGATTATATACATTGTTTCCATTTTCCGGTACAAAAACTTTTTCTGTACCGACTGAGTGCTCTCTTCTTTATCTTAGCACTCCATTAAATCCTTTTAAGAGAAAAGAAGCAACGACGAACACTTTTTTTTACCATTTTCCTTACTGGTAATTATTAGATAGGAATATTTTTGTATTTACGTTGTAATCATTTATTTTAGAATTGTTCTTGCTAAAATCTATTACAACTTATCTCAAGAAAGTATTTATATACATGTCTTCCCTTTTCCGGTATAAAAAAACCTATTTTGTACCGACTGAGTTGCTCTCTACTTTATCTAGCACTCCATTAAATCTTTTTTGAAGAGAAAAGAAGCAACGTACAGAACACTTTTTCTTTACCATTTTCTTTACTGGTAATTATTAGATAAGAATATTTTATTGATTTACCGCTTGTAATCATATTTTAGAATTTTCTTGTAAAACCTATCTACAACTTATCTCAAGAAAGTTTATAGTACATGTCTTCCATTTTCCGGTAAAAAACTATTTTGTACCGACTGAGTGCTCTCTACTTTATCTTAGACCTCCATTAATCCTTTTGAAGAGAAAGAAGCAACGACAGAACACTTTTTCTTTTACCATTTTCCTTACTAGTAATTATTAGATAAGAATATATTTGTAATTTACCGACTTGTAATCATTATTTTTAGAATTTTCTTGTAAAACCTATCTACAATTATCGCAAGAAAATTATTATATACATGTCTTCTCTTTTCGCGGTAAAAAAACCTATTTTGTCCGACTGAGTGCTCTCTTACTTTCTCTTCGCACTCCATTAATATCCTTTAAGGAAAAGAAGCAACGACCGACACACTTTTTCTTTACATTTTTCCTGTTACTGGTATTATTAGATAAGAATATTTTTGTATTTACCGCTTTTGTAATCATTTATTTTAAAATTTTCTTCTTGAAAAGCTATCTACAAACTTATCTCAAGAAGTATTATATACATGTCTTCCTTTTCCGGTTAAAAAACCTATTTGTTTACCTGGACTGAGTTGCTCTCTACTTTATCTTAGCACTCCATTAATCCTTTTGAAGAGAAAGAAGCAACGACAGAAATCTTTTTCTTTTCCATTTTCTTACTGGTGTATTATTAGATAAGAATAATTTTTTGTATTTACCGCTTGTAATTATTATTTTTATAGAATTTTCTTGTAAACTTATCTCAGAAAGTATTTATCCTCACATGTCTTCCATTTTCCGGTAAAAAACCTATTTTTACGACTGAGTGCTCTCTACTTTATCTTAGCACTCCATTAAATCCTTTTGAAGAGAAAAGAAGCAACGACAGAAACTTTTTCTTTACCATTTTCCTTACTGGTAATCTTATTAGATTAGAATATTTTGTGTCTTTTACTCCTGTAATCTTATTTTAGAAATTTTCTTGTAAAACCTAGTCTTACAAACTTTACTCTCAGAAAAGTAGTATATACAGTCTTCCCATTTTCCGGTAAAAAAACCTATTTTTGTACCGACTGAGTGCTCTCTACTTTATCCTTAGCACTTCATTAAACCTTTTGAAGAGAAAAGAAGCAACGACGAATACTTTTTCTTTACCATTTTCCTTTACTGGTAATTATTAGATAGAATATTTTTGTATTTCCCGCTTGTAATCATTATTTTTTAGATTTCTCTTATAAAACCTATCTACAAACTTATTCAAAGAAAGGTATTTATATACAATTGTCTTTTCCTTTTTCGTGTTAAACACAAACTATTTTGTACCGACTGAGTGCTCTCTTACTTTATCTTAGCACTCCATTAAATCTTTTGAAGAGAAAAGAAGCAACGACAGAACACTTTTTCTTTACCCATTTTCCTTACTGGTTAATTATTGATTAGAAATATTTTTGTATTTACCCGCTTGTAATTATATTATTTTAGCATTTTCTTGCTACAACTTATCTCAAGAAAGTATTATATACATGTCTTCCATTTTCGCGTAAAAAAACCTATTTTGTACGACTGAGTGCTCTTCTGACTTTATCTTAGCACTCCTTTAAATCCTTTTGAAGAGAAAACCGAAGCAACGCAGAACACTTTTTCTTTTACCATTTTCCTTACTAGTAATTATTAGATAAGAATATTTTTTGTATTTACGCTTGTAATCATTATTTTTAGAATTTTCTTGAAAACCTTATCTACAACTTTATCGCAAGAAAGTATTATATTATATGTCTTCCATTTTCGGTAGAAAAACCTAATTAGTACCTACTGAGTGCTCCTACTTTATCTTAGCACTCCATTAAATCCTTTTGAAGAGAAAGAAGCAAGACAGAACACTTTTCATTCTTACCATTTTCCTTACTAGTATTATTTAGATAAGATATATTTCTGTATTTTTACCGGTTGTAATCATTATTTTAGAATTTTTTTGTAAAACCTATCTCAAATTTATCGCAAGGAAGTGATTATATACATGTCTTCCCTTTTCCGGTATGAAAAAACCTATTTTGTACCGACTGAGTGCTCTCTACTTTATCTTAGCACTCCATTAAATCCTTTTTGAAGAGAGAAGAAGCACGACAGAATACTTTTTTCATCTTACCATTTTCCTTACTGGTAAATTATAAGATAAGAATATTTTTGTATTTACCGGCTTGTAATTATTTATTTTAGAATTTTTCTTGTAAACCTATCGTACAACTTACGCAAGAAGTTTATCTACTGTCTTCCATTTTCCGGTAGGAAACCTATTTTGACCTCTGAGTGCTCTTACTTTTATCTTAGCACTCATTAACCTTTGAGAGAAAGAAGCAACGAAACCTTTTTCTTTACCTTTTCCTTATGGTACTTATTAGATAAGAATATTTTGTATTTACCGCTTGTATCTTATTTTAGATTTTCTTGTAAAACCTATCTGCAAACTTATCTCAAAAAGTATTATAACATGTCTTCCTTTTCGGTAAAAAAAACCTATTTTTACCGATGATTGCTCTCTCTTTTTTTAGCACTCCATTAAATCTTTTGAAGAGAAAGAAGCAAGACGAACTTTTTCTTTACCTTTTCCTTACTGGTAATTATTAGTAAGAATTTTTTATTTACCGTTGTAATTATTATTTATCTCTTTNATTTCGTAGCATATTATCCAATTACTGGTAGAGTTATTAGATAAGAATATTTTTGTATTTACCGCTTGTGATCATTATTTTAGAATTTTCTTGTAAAACCTATCTACAAACTTATCTCAAGAAAGATTATATACATGCTTCATTTTCCGGTAAAAACCATTTTGTACCGACTGTTGCTCTCTCTTATCTTAGCACTCCATTAAATCCTTTTGAAGAGAATGAAGCAACGACAGACACTTTTCTTTTACCATTTTTCTTACTGAATTATTAGTTTAAGAATATTTTTGTATTTACCGCTTGTATCATATTTTGAATTTTCTTATAAAACCTAACTACAATTATCTCAGAAAGTATTATATACATGTCTCCATTTTCCGGTAAAAAACCTTTTTGTACGACTGAGTGCTCTCACTTATCTTAGCACTCCATTAAATCTTTTGAAGAGAAAAAGAAGCAACGCCAGAATACTTTTTCTTTACCATTTTCCTTACTGTTATTCTAGATAAGATGTTTTGTATTACCGCTTTGTAATTATTATTAGAATTTTCTTGTAAAAACTTTCTCAAGAAAGGTATTATATACATGTCTTCCATTTCCGGTAAAAAAACCTTTTTGTACCGACTGATGCTTTCTACTTATCTTAGCACTCCATTAAATCTTTTGAAGAGAAAAGAAGCAACGACAAAACACTTTTTTTTCCATTTTCTTACTGGTAATTATTAGTAAGAAATTTTTGTATTACCGCTTGTAATCATTATTTTAGAATTTTCTTTGTACAACCTACTACAACTTATTCGAAATATTATATACATGTCTTCCATTCCGGTAGAAAACCTTTGCTGTACCTACTGAGTGCTCTTCTTATCTTAGCCTCCATTAATCTTTTGAAGAGAAAAGAAGCAACGACAGAAGACTTTTTATACCATTTTCCTTAGTGTAATTATTAGATAAGCTATTTTGTATTTACGTTGTAATCATTATTTTAGGAATTTTCTTGCTAAAAATTTATCTCAAGAAAGTATTATATACATGTCTTCCTTTTCGGTCTAAGAAAACCTCTTTTGCCGACTGAGTGCTCTCTACTTATCTTAGCACTCCATTTAATCTTTGTTAAGAAAAAGAAGCAACGACAGAACACTTTTTCTTTACATTTTCTTTACTGGTAATTATTAGATAGAATATTTTTTGTATTTACCGCTTAATCATTTTTAGATTTTCTTGTAAAACTATCTACAACTTATCTCAAGAAAGTTTTATATACATGTCTTCCATTTTCCGGTAAAAAACTATTTTGTTCCCTACTGGGGCTCCTACTTTATCTACACTCCATAAAATCCTTTTGAGAAAAGAACAACTACAAATACTTTTCTTTACATTTTCCTTACTGTATTATTACTAGGAATATTTTTTATTTACCCTTGTAATTATTATTTTGGAATTTCTGTAAACTTATCCAAAAATATTATATACAGTCTTCCTTTTCCTGTAAAAAAACCTATTTTGTACGACTGATGCTCTCTACTTCTACACTCATTAACTTTTTGAATAGAAAAGAAGAACGACAGAACTTTCTTTACCATTTCGTTACTTAATTATTAATAAGAATATTTATTTACGCTTGTAATCATATTTTAGAATTTCTTGAAACTATCTACAAACTTATCTCAAGAAATTTTTACATTCTCCATTTCGGTAGAAAACCTATTTACCGTACTGGTGGCTCTCACTTTATCTTGCACTCCATTAATCCTTGAAGAGAAAAAAGCAACGACAGAACACTTTCTTTACCATTCCTTACTGGTAATTATAGAGAATATTTTTATTTACCGCTGATCATATTTGAATTTCTGAAAACCTATCTACAAATTATCTCAAGAATATTATAACATTCTTCCATTTTCCGTAAAAAACCTATTTGACCGACTGAGTGTCTCTACTTTATCTTAGCACTCCATTAAATCCTTTGAGAGAAAAGAAGCAACGACAGAACACTTTCTTACCATTTTCCTTACTTAATATTAGATAAGAATATTTGTATTTACCGCTGTGATCATTATTTTAGAATTTTCTTGTAAACCTATCTACAAATTTATCCAAGAATATTATATACAGTCTCCATTTCTGGTAAAAAACCTATTTTGTCCTACTGAGTCTCCACTATCAGCACTCATTAAATCCTTGAAGAGAAAAAGCAACGACGAACACTTTCTTACATTCCTACTTAATTATAGATAAAATATTTTTGTATTTACCGCTTGTAATCATTATTTTGAGATTTCTTTGTAAAACCTATCTACAAACTTATCTCAAGAAGTATTATATACGATGTTTTGTCTTCCATTTTTCTGGTAGAAAAACCTATTTTGTACCGACTGAGTGCTCTCTACTTTTATCTTAGCACTCCATTAATCCTTTTGAAGAGAAAAGAAGCAACGACAGAACACTTTTTCTTTACCATTTTCCTTATCTAGTTAATTATTAGATAAGAATATTATTTATTACCGCTTGTAATCATTATTTTAGAATTTTCTTGTAAACCTTATCTACAAATTTATCGCAAGAAAGTATTATATTACATGTCTTCCATTTTCCGGTAAAAAAACCTATTTTGTACCGACTGAGTGCTCTCTACTTTATCTTAGCACTGCCATTTAAATCCGTTTTGAGAGAAAAGAAGCAACGACAGAACACTTTTTCTTTACCATTTTCCTTACTGGTAATTATTAGATAAGAATATTTTTGTATTTACCGCTTGTAATCATTATTTTAGAATTTTCTTGTAAAACCTATCTACAAACTTATCGCAAGAAAGTATTATATACATGTCTTCCATTTTCCGGTAGAAAAACCTATTTTGTACCTACTGAGTGCTCCTCTCTTTATCTTAGCACTCCATTAAATCCTTTTGAAGAGAAAAGAAGCAACGACAGAACACTTTTTTCTTTACCATTTTCCTTACTGGTAATTTATTAGATAAGATAATTTTTGTATTTACCGCTTGTAATCATTATTTTAGAATTTTCTTGTAAAACCTATCTACAAACTTATCTCAAGAAAGTATTATATACATGTCTTCCCTTTTCCGGTAAAAAAACCTATTTTGTACCGACTGAGTGCTCTCTACTTTATCTTAGCACTCCATTAAATCCTTTTGAAGAGAAAAGAAGCAACGACAGAACACTTTTTCTTTACCATTTTCCTTACTGGTAATTATTAGATAAGAATATTTTTGTATTTACCGCTTGTAATTATTATTTTAGAATTTTTTGTGTTAAAACTTATCTCAAGAAAGTATTAATGTACATGTCTTCCATTTTCCGGTAAAAAAAACCTATTTTTACCGACTGAGTGCTCTCTACTTTATCTTAGCACTCCATTAAATCCTTTTGAAGAGAAAAGAAGCAACGACAGAATACTTTTTCTTTACCATTTTCCTTACTGGTAATTATTAGATAAGAATATTTTTGTATTTACCGCTTGTAATTATTATTTTAGAATTTTCTTGTAAAACTTATCTCAAGAAAGTATTATATACATGTCTTCCATTTTCCTGTGTAAAAAACCTATTTTGTACCGACTGAGTGCTCTCTACTTTATCTTAGCACTCCATTTAATCCTTTGAAGAGAAAAGAAGCAACGACAGAATACTTTTTCTTTACCATTTTTCCTTACTGGTAATTATTAGATAATTAATATTTTTGTATTACCGCTTGTAATTATTATTTTTGAATTTTTCTTGTAAAACTTATCTCACGAAAGTATTATATACATGTCTTCCATTTTCCCGTAAAAAACCTATTTTGTACCGACTGTGGTCTCTACTTATCTTAGCACTCGCATTAATCCTTTGAAGAGAAAAGAAGCAACGACAGAACACTTTTTTTACCATTTTCCTTACTGGTAACTATTTAGATAAGAATATTTTGTATTTACCGCTTGTAATCATTATTTTAGAATTTTCTTTAAAACCTATCCATAAACTTATCTCAGAAAGTATTAATACATTCTCCATTTTCCGGAAACAAACAAAGAGGTACGTCAAGGAATGAAATTTCTACTTTGCAAGTAACAAATTGCTATGTAATTCATAAAGGACAAGAGGACATAAGGACGGTTAACAATGCATGACGTAAAATTACTAAGCGGATTTAGGTTAGTTTCCCAAAGATATATTAATTAGACAATTTTATATTACGCAAGTTTGCCAAATGTTTGGCAAACTTTTCCAGTTCCGCGCCGTTTAACTGCGTCTCTTCGCGCTTACTTTACTAGAGATGCACAAAGAGGAAAAGGAAACGTGCGGAACGTGACACGGTTTTGAATGCCAACAAGTTCATCGCGCGCCAAGGCTCCAAGTCGAGGGTTCGCAGGTGCAGACGCCACTTTTTGAGTGTCGTTAAAATTTACAGAGGCGTCCTATGTTGATTTTAGAAATTTTCGCGTCTCTATTTATTTAAGTACTCCCTAGTGTTGTCTCACGTGTTCTCGTTTAGTCCTCGTCAATTCGCGAACTCTTCGCGCATTCCTTCATACTTCTTTCTGTTTTGTTTGAGTATTTCTCAGTTGGGACAAGGCAGAATACATTACGTATATAGGTACACGTGTTTGTAGAGCAGAAAGACATGAGAAGGAGCTTATATTGTTATTTTCGTGTTATTTCTTAGCTAACATGAAAATGTTATGTTCGAATTTGTCAACATAACATTCATAATCCATTCATTTCTTAAGTATAATTTTTAGTGTTCCCTATGAAGTACTATAGAATATTTTTCGTATAAGTAATAGGACGTGTTGAAAATCCACGTGAGAAAAACTGTTGAAATTGTAAAGGCAAAGTAACTAAGTAGAATGTAATGTTACTTTAAAAAGATTCCAATGGTTAAGAACAGCCGTAATGTGTTGAGATTAGTCCGTTTTTGTTTAGGTTATATGTAGACATTAAACAATTAGACAAAACCGGGATATCAATAACCTTAATATGTCTCACAAGTTACAAGAGCCATATCGGCAATTTAGATTTCGATAAAGCTTTAGAGACTGAAGCAATATCATAGTATCTTTTTACCGGTCGAATATCCCAATTAGGGATACGGCCGAAAACCAAACACATTCGGAGGTTGCAATATTGCTGATGTTTGTTTGTTTTTTTTTGGCTTATGTAAAAGTCTTATGTCCTAAATACTGTGTTAAAGAACAAAAGAAATGTTCTTTCTTAAACGTCAATACTGAAACAAATCCTAATCCAGATGTTTAAAAAAAACTGTATGAAACAGATCTTAATAATGTTTCAAATATTACATGTGAGAACTTATCAGTAATGTTGTAACCCTCTAGACGGTAAGTTTGTTGGTTGTACGTAAGATTCAATACAAAACTAAAGATATCGGTTACCGTCAAACGGTGTTAAGTGAATCACACGGTGAATATCGGAAATTTTTGCGTCTTTACCGATCAGTGAGACAAAAGTATCGATAATATTATTCCTATATGTTGCTTGTCTGCCAAGTAATATGGCTAGGTATCGCATGCGTTGCTCATTCCTTCACGATAGTACCAGATATATTGTTTAAATGCTTTGGCTGTTATTTCAAAAATCGGTAAACGTTTGATTGCACGCAGCACTAAGAATGATCTTCTATCTATCAGCTGCTAGATATTGTTTCTCTAATCCTTTAGGAATAATATGCACTATTAAAATATTGTCCTAGTTATATACGCTAAGCTTAACCCTTATTTTTTTTAAATAGACAAAGTATGGGGTAAAGTGAATCATAATGAAAATTAATTAATAATGCTATTTTGCCGATAAGTTATATATAATCATTTTGCTGATAAGTTAATATTTTGTATTTTTCTATATTTTTAATTTTTTATTTATTTTACGTCTTTAGTTCTCTTCTCCTGAAAGATATCTCGTTTATCCCCAATATCTGAAATTAACACAGAGCAATTTTACAAAGCAAGTCACTTAAAAGGAGACTATATACATATAGTGACAATCAGTGAAGAGGACTTTTCCATATTAGAATAACTAGTTAGTTCTTTTGTTTTGTTTCTGTATGTTTTTGTTTTGTTTATTTTTCTCTTTTCTTTTCGTGCTTGTTTTATTGACGTTTTTGAATGAAATATTCAGTTAAATGTTTCTTCAAAAAGATATGAAAGTAAATAAAGAATAATGTTTTTTATTTTAATTCATTACTTCTCTTTCTTTTGACCTTTTCCGATGAAATTAACATTTCTTGACTAAATCAGATCATAACAAAATTTTAATATGGTTCACTTTACCCAAAGCCATCCAAAAGTGAAAACGATATGTATGGGGTAAAATGAATCACGCTTTGGCCAAAAAAAAAGGTAACATATTTATTCTGTAGCAGTAACAAGTGTTGATTATGTTGAGTAAAATGTAAATTAACTTTGATATTTTTTAAAAATTAATTTCTCAAAGGTTATAAAAATGTTAACGAAAAACTTATATTTTTGATTCACTGAACCCTGTTTGACGGTAACACTTAAAATAGAGCAATGAATGTATATTTTCAATCATTTCCTTCCTGAAAATTTCTTCTATTTGGTCGTAATTTGATAGCGACAGCTAAAAAGTTAATATCCACACCAGAACTCAAATACCTTCCAATCCTAGATCTCAAAGTATTAAAAGAAAGTATTTCTACTTAATTTTTATTGTTAAATTCTGATATTGATACTCGCGATCATGTCTGTTAGTTGTTGCTATAAAATTAACAAAATATTCATTGATTTTTGCCCAACTGATGGGCACATTTAGTAAATCGGTTTTTAGCTACCATGTTTTTAATCTTTGTAGTTGTTTTTCAGATTACACTTTAATTTTGTTTTGTAATTGCCAAACTTCCAGTTGGATAATAGAAAAATATATTCTTAGATAAATCTATTTTGTCTAGGATGTACTTTTATCCAAACTGAGGCCATAAAGGAGAAAATAAGATTCAAAGTTATCTTTATAAGTATTTATTTATGTATCCGCAATTACAATTTCACTTTGGTATATGATGTAAATATAATTAGTCTTTTATGTACCTATATCCTCCGTTAATTGATGAACACAAGACGATTATACATATGTACGGTACATTTTTGTATTATTTAACAAATAAAATTAACAATTTATATCTTTATATAATTACATCTTCAAGTTGTTGTTGTAACATTAAACATTTTTATAAATATTTTTCCGCTTTTTACACAGTATATTACACGTAAATATTTACATCTTGCGTAAAGTAAATTTGAGCATGTCATACCCCTTCATATAACAAAATCACCAAACAAAAATTTAAATCTCAACATGTATAGGTCGTGGTTAAAATTAATCTAAAAAAATATTTTATTATTTAACATTAATATAGCATATAAATACAAGATACAAACAAATATAATCAAACTATATTAAGGAACCTCTCCAGTTTCATAATTAACTGAGCTAAATTCCTAGACTCTGTTTATAGTATTATAATAAACTAACTTAATCCGATGTTTTAATTCAAACCGCTTTGGTGTAGCTACTATATTAGTTTTAACAATTTGTAAAATTGTAGGATATATAAACTATAAAATACGATGTTACGGTAAATAATGCATAAATGTGGAATGAAATGTTTCTTTTCCTGATATGACACTTCCAGTGTTCGTAATGAACTTGGATCAATTATTACTTTAGAGATAACACATTAAAAGATAAATAAAATAATCATGCAAGTATGTACAAATATGAATAAGTAAAAGTTATTTTGTATACAATTTCTAGAAATAAAATATTCCTTAACTGAACAGAAATTTTTGGCATAATAATCACTGTCATTATATAAATCCTTAGTTACAGTTAATATTTATTTATACATTTTTTACTCATATATACATTAACATTTCCTTATGTTTAGTATTTATATTATATAGTAGTGTAGTATAATGTATTAAAAAACTGTTACATAATATATAAAATATATTGTACTTACATATATTAAAAAGAAAATTATGGCGAAGGTTTTGGACAATATAATTTAAAGAGTAAACAGTGTAGCTCATTATTTGGTAGCGATGTTGCACATTTCATGATTCGTTTAGAGGCTTGATTGGTATTTTTTAAACATTTGCCTGCTAGATTTTACCTTACACAGCAAATTGAAGATCGTTTTGCTAATTACTCGCTGTTGATTTGATTTTTCAAATCGGAATTCGCTACAGAATGTACCTATTTAGCTACTGTTTTGTTCAATTTGTTGACTTTTAGTATACAGCGACTATTAATTGTTGTGCGGATTTGATATTGGGTAGACGTATTTTAGTAAGTTTTTAAGTTATATTACCCAATATTTCACGATGTGCTATTGTATACTGTACTTTTAACATAGGCGAGCAAATAAAGTAGATATCAGTACGTATAACTGTTTGTATTTTAAAGTTTGTCGCCAAAAACAAGTTGTAAAGAATTATTACTTATATAATCCTAGAAAGAATAAAATTTAAGATAGGTAAAATAATTGTGCTTAAAATGAAACATGTTCCGACAGCAAAATAACTTGAAATGGCGTACTGTAATCTACTTTAACAAAAAATGAGTCTTTGAAAAGGATGTATTACTCCTTAAAATTAACGCAATAAATTTAAGAATTAGTCGTCAGTCGACAGTATTATATTATAATCCCTCTAACCTATATAGTTGATATTTATGGTGGAAATTTAAGTTAACGAGACCTTCTTTTCGTGACATTAGTTTTCAAATATGTGCATTAGGAATTATGTGATATCCGTTTAAACCGAGTTGAATTGTGACATCCACTAACTATATAAATAGAGGTATTAATTAAGTTTGCCTAACGAGCGCGATAGTTACGCTGTCAGATTTCGGGCACACAAATGACTGACGTCCGATTGTGTAATAATAGTTAAGAACTTATCCGTAATAAAGTGAAATATATTGTGTAGTCGTTAAAATTACTGAAATCGTATGTACCTGTTATACAAAGAAAGCAATAATTCTACAGAAATATATATAGGTGGCTTATTGAAAAAAAAACTATAACCATTGAGGTTACGTGAGTCATCGTTGAAGGTGATTTTCAGAAACGTGGCGAAACTCTTCACCTTTAGCTAAACAGTCTCTTATGCCCCGAGGATGATTTCTCCTCTTCTCTCTAAGCTTCCAGGTGAGGTTCCATAATACCGGTGCCACTGGATCCTTGGCTAAACTTTTTTGCGGCAAAGCCTCACTCAGTTAAACAGGTCCATTATGGAACTGAAAAGTAAAAATAAGTGTACTTTTTGCAACAACTTGTAATTAGCGGTTAATAGTTGTAACTTTTTTAGCGTAAAACAAATTTCCATACGAAAACAACAAATTTATTTGGAAGAGCTGTTTTGGAAATTCGTGAATCTCATTTTGAACTGTAGAGGCAGAATAGAAGATGCCAAGAAAAAAAAATACGCAACGCTTTTCTAATTGGTCTATGTTATGCCGATGTCAACGTACACTTCTTCAGTCAGGAAAAATCGGGACACAGCAATTGTGAATTTTAAAATTTTTGGTGTAAATGCACTTCAGAGGATATATGCAACTTATCAAGCCAGTAATACTTTTTGTGTGTATTATTCGGATCAAAGAGGTAAAGACTAAAAAATTTAAAACAGAAATTATAAATATATTGAAGAGAAAAAGGTTACACATTAAAATAAACACATTGGATTTCGGTGGCGGTATTTCTTTAGAAATACTGTGTGTAAAGAGAGTGTTGGCATATTTCAAGAAACAGCCAACGACGTTCAGATTACACAGGCGATAGCTAAGATATACCATATTTCCTGAAAATACAATAAACGAGAGTTCATAAAATAAATAATTTCTTTGAGAAACTTAATTGCTTTATTTAAGAATTTATAAATAATCTAAACCTGGTTTGGTAATTTTTTTATAGAATAAAAAACACCTTATAGTAATGACAATACTTAAGAATATTTACAATATTAGTAATTAATGCATCAATAATAGTGAGTCAATAATCTGTCAAAAATCACATTATCCCAAAACTGAGGAAATTGACTGACATATTGATGTATGCATAAACTAATACTCGTGAGCATAAATCGAAGTAAAGTAACTAATATCAAAGCAGCACTAACAAGTAACATAATATTAAATTAATAAAAATCCCATCCCACGTTTCTTAAAAAGAAATGAATCTCTACCATAACATCAAAACAAGTTAAATACACATATATTTCTAAACGAAGCCGTCTATTCAAAGAGTTCTTTTTGTTGTTAGGTATTTTTTCATTGGTATTTCTAAAGGAAACGCCGCCACCGAACTCTCCGATTTGTTTATTCTATACATAAACCTTTTTTCTCTCTATATTTTATTTTTTTGTTTAAATTTCTAGTCGTTACCTTTTGATCGTAGTAATATACATAATTAAGTGATTTATAGCTATGATAAGTGAATACGTCCTCCGAAAGTTGCATTTACAATCAAGAAATTTTAAAATTCTGAATTGCTGGTGTCCCGATTTTTCCTGTGAGAAGTGTACATATATTCTGACTGTAAAAGGCAAATATTGCCTCTTTGGTGGCAATAACTAAATTATTTTAAATAGGATATCTTCTTAAAAAAGTCATAGATAAAAAGTTTACCCGCTACCTTGTGTTTCGCAAACTTTGAATCGTCTTTAATATATTCTTGCAGTTCGTTTGTAAATTTGATATTCCTTTCCGGCGTTTTAAACACAAATTCCAATCTTTTAGGTTAAAACCGAAACTACTTTACCTTGTCTAGTAAACTAAGCTGCAAACATGGATGTGAAAAGCTAATAGCGTTATTGGAAACAAAAGACATGGGTACAAAACGAAATGCCGTCCATAGGCATGGTCATCAACTATTGGTACGCAAAAGAAATCAACTTAACCTTCAAAATGCGTCTAACTTTAATTTTTTTGGAATATGGTATGTGAAACCTCTGTAGGAATTTTAGGAAAATTGACGATTGTTCTTAACAGATTTATTGTAATTTTCCATGGTTACTAGCATTCCGCTGTTCCTAGCTACATGGTGTTAAAAGGTCGTCCTCTGTGCTCTTCGAAACGTAAATAATAAATTTTGATATTTAAATAATTGACTAGATTTGATTAAATAATCGTTAAATATTAGATACTAGGTATTAAGAATACAATGATAATACAATGATATTTAAATAAATATTTAATTCAAAGAACCATAATCTTTAATCTTGTTTTAACAACGTACTTATCTGAGGGAGCGGTTAAAGAAATCGCCCTTTCAGCGATCACAGCTCCTAGTAGACCTTTATTTGGTAAATATCATATTAATATGTTGTAAACGTACTTATCACCCTAGTTGTGTTAAATATGTTCTATTACTGGAATGAAATAGGAGAAACGCCATCTATGGGACAATTTCTGTAATACATGTAAGTATTTAACGTATTTGCTGTGCTACATAGGGAGAAAACTGCAACAAAATAGATGTGCTACTATCGTACTGATATTCTTCAATTTCTACAACCTAAAACGGGACTCATGGCCTATTTTAGAACCCGAAAAAATGCTGTAATTTAACTCAATTTTTTGTTATGATAACCAAAAATAGTTGAACAAAGAGCATTTTGAAAAATGAATGACAAGTGTAGGGCACAGGTGCGTCCTCTTATAAATTTCATTAATTTAAGATAGTTTTTTAAAATAGTTTTAAAGTCATTTGGCTTTTACTTTCATTATTTTTACACATGCAATGTGATATTGGATGGCTTTAAAATTACGGATTTGTTTCATCATAATTTTTTTAGCGGCGTATATTTTCTGAAGATGGCCACAGACCGAAACATGTAAAAGATAATTTTAAATAAAACACGATTGGAAAGGACTGCATTTATCATTAATTTTTCATACACATTATCCAATCCAATGAATACCAATAATAAAGAGCATTTTGTTAATTCCACATAGTAACTTATCTGAGTGTAGGTACCATGGCCTAAAGGTAACCTGGATGATATGCAGGTTGTCTATAATGCAAATATCCAGTTCTAGTTTTGTGCCATGATACATACATACATCCAATGGTAGTTCAAATCGGTTGAATAAAAAGAAATACAAAGGATAACAATCTCTTAAAAGAATTGGCTATCAGTTGAATGGGTTAACTTTCATAAATCAATATTCCTGAAAGAAATTTTCATTTGTTTTTATAATACTTGAAAATAAAGCATTAGGAAATTACAGATTTACGCACAAAAATTAAAAGTAAAATTTTAAGATATCTGCCTAGTAATTATGCACTAGGTTTAAATGGCATTAATCAGTAGATGCTAATAAAAAAATATATATATTAAGTCGAATAACAAAAATAAAGTATGCATAAAACTTTTATTATACTCTTTGTTATTATAATTTCTAGATCTTACTTAAATTTAATTTTGAATTGCCACCATGCAAGGACTACATACATATATAGTACTAATGTGATTTTAATGCGAACAAAGCGTGCTGAATGAGAGCTCAAACTTTCGACGATATATCGTATCTTAACCCCACAAAATGACTTTTATGATTTAATAGGCCATGCTTTATGTATAGGGGTGAAACAGAATCATTCTTGAGAAGAAAGTTTTGTAATGGGGACCAATTTTCAGTTGCTTAGCATAGGTGTTTCGGCTTTTTTTTGCGTTAATAATTCGGTATATATTATACCAGTAGTTTTAACTTTCCAGTGCACTTCGGCCATGTCGAATAACGCAGAGAGTTCAATTTTTCAAAACGATCGATAAAAACATTCAAATTAACTGTTACCGAATTTGTGTATTTTTCAGAAATCTGATCATTCTCATATGTTTTAGTGTACTGAAGACGATGAAAATAATAATATTAGGACTTTCCGTTATATTTCCGTTATACTGGGGGAAATAAAATATTTATTTGAACGGTTTTTGCAATTTGAAATGTGTATGCAGAGATAATTAGTGAAATTAATGTAATATGCAAAAATTAATTGCTTTTGCCAAAATTTTAGCATCCGAAAGCCAATTACAGGTTTTATAAATGTTTTAAGACTTCTTTAACTACAGTAATATTCATATAATGTTATTTTTGTATTTGTCATTCAGTGTGCGTGCCTGGCGCACGCTGTTATGGTTTGAAATCCAAAACACAAAATAAGAACGGCAACCATATATACCCCTTATATAATTAATAATGTAATAAGAAATAAAAACGATCTATGCAAAGGTTAAGAGTTTGAGAAAGCAAAATATTAAAAAAAATAGGAAAGGCCGCAAGATCCCCTGATTAAATAACAAATGTACAATTTGTTGGACTTACTACTTTTACCTACTTGGCTTACAAACTTAATCAGTTGCTTAAGAGAGCGATGATTTTGTGGTACGTTATGTCACAAATTAAAAAGCCGTTTTACATGCTATCGGCACTTTTGATGTTACTGGTTGAAGTTAACTTTGCGCAGACTATCACGCCTATATGAATCTACTTTAGAAAATTATTTCCGAGTTATAAATATAAGGTTTGTTCGTTGGCATTACACTGGTGCATATTTTATCTTTCTCAGATACGTAAGCAGCGGATCTTATATACTGTTTCAACTAGGAGCTGGTTGTAGTGTTCGCAGTTTGGCGAACACTACAATACCACATTGTAATAAAGTGTGAGTCAATCAACAGCAAGACTTCAATTACAACGTTAAATATGTATAGAGAAATAAGAATTATTAAGTACTAATATTTTTTTTTTGTGTTGAGAGGAAAAATGCGCAATGCATCTTCGGGTGGCACCCCGGTGTGTGGGACTCACACCCACTAAAAACCCTCCCTCTCGGACATAATTCCACCTCGGTACCGTTTTTCACATATCATTAAGGTGGTGTCCTGTATCTATCGTCTATCAATCTCTCGTTTTTAGTCATTAAAACGGTCCTTACAAACGCGGAGACACTGCGCCAAGCATTCCGATTCAATAAAATTGTTATATATTCGTTGAAACTTGAAAATTAATTATGAAAAGAAAAAATGTTCATTAATTTTCTTTTTTTTCTTTTTATAATTAATTTTCAAGTTTCAACGAATATAACAATTTGATTTGGTTGCATGGAATTATAATTCCAGGGTGGGCCACCACATTCGCGTCGGTTAATATACGAAAAGTGGTAACATATTTTCAATTTTTTTTTTTGTTAAGCGTGCTAAATTACTAAGAAACTATAACAGATAGGTATAGGAAGCATTAATACAATCTTAAAGACCGCTAAAATTAGAATCTAAAAAAGGTAATAAATACAGGCTGTTCCATTTAAAATAAGAAAGTTGCTTGCCTTTAAAGATAATGAAAATTAAAAGTATGTTTTTTGTTCACCCTGTACAATTTTTTGCATTACTTTTATTTTATTATCAAGTATAATGCTTTAGTTAAAAAATAAATACAGTTTAAAATTTCTAGCTTAAATATGCATGACAGGCATGCCTCTCAAATGTTAGTCTACATTTTGAAGAATAGTTAATTATCTCGTAAACGAGTTTAGTTAAATATAAGAAACCTAACACCAACTTGCCTTTATTTAGATTGTATATCAGAATATGTCATAATATACAGGTGTTCCATTTAATTTTTCATAACTTTGGTGTGTAATTTTTCTTTGAGTCGCTCTGTATAGTTCAAAACAATTTTGAAATATGGTCCTTTTGAACCCGTATAATCCTTAACCAAAAAAAAAATTGAAAATATGTTATCACTTTTTATATACAAACCGACACGAATATAGTGGCCTACCTGTATATATACCCGAAACGCCTTAATAAACATTTAAAATTTAAACGATTTTTAATTCATCCCGTCCGCTACCACCAAGAATACCACAACAATTAATTTAAAATTTACTTAACTTATAAATTTAAACTTCAAAATTTGTATTTTCACATTAATACTGTAAGTATTTTAGCATTTTAGTTTAAATTATCACCAAATTGAGCATCTATTGTAGATTTTAGCCAAAGATGATTGAAACTAATTCTAGAGTAAATTAAATTTATAGCACGAGGAAAATAGAGGAATCTAATATAGGAATTTGAAATTTGATTATACATATGTACCACTTGCGAACACACTGCGAGTAGTAATCAATTAATTAGTCGCCGCTTTTGAGTTTCTATCAGTGGCGTAGCCTAGGGAGGGGCTAAAGGAGAACATCTATCTCCGAGCGCAGCAACCAGAGAGTACGAAGTTGATAGATATTTTAGAATGAAATGCTTTCCATTGCATCTTCAGATGCCCCCAAGCGCTGAAAATCCTAGTTGCGCCGCTGATTTCTAAGCACCAGCCGCTAGTTGTGTTTATACTTTTCAAGACTCCCATTTTGTATCTGTTGTTATTAGCTCGATTTCAATGAACCGTTGGTTAGAATAGAATAGAATAGAATAGAATAGTTTTATTATTGCAGTGTTTCAATACAAATGAAGGGTCCACGGGAATAACGATCAAAGTCCATTTTTTGTGAAAATGAGATAAGGGTGCCATTTTGTAGGAAATTCTGAGTATTATAATAATGCGCGTTCAAATTATTTTCAAAAACGGTCGTAGTCCGTAGAAAACAAAGTTGCTATAATGTAGTTTCGTGTTAAACCTTTAAGTGTCAAACTTTAAAATTCATTTATCTCTTAATGTATGAATATGGACTTTGATCGTTATTCCCGTGCACCCTTCAAATGGAACAATGCAAATGTCAGGTCAAGAACAAAAATTTATAAATGCATATTTGAGGTTAGAAATTCCTCTATATTGTATGGCTCTATTTCTAGTAATAATTTGTATACATAATTTTTAAATGTTGACAATTTTTTTACAGTTTTAATATACGATGGCAATTTGTTATAGAACCTCAGGCAATTATATTCTAAATTGTTCTCACTTAGTGTGAGTCGATGCTTGGGGTAGCGATAATCATTTTTAAACCTTGTAGAATACTCATGTTGTAATTCATTATCCTCGAATAAGTATTTGTTTTTAAATAAGAAGATTAGCAATTCAAAAATGTAAATACCATATACAGTTAAAATGTTAGTTTGTTTGAAGAATCCTCTGCAAGACTGAGAGTACTCGAGTTTATTAATCACACGTAAAATCTTTTTCTGTATCAAAAAAATTCTATTTAAGTCACTACCACCACCCCAAACAACGATTCCATATTTTATGTTTGAGTAGCAGCATTCATAATACATAATACGAAGCACATGCCAACTTACTATATCTCTAAGTCGACAAATCACAAAGCAATAGTTACATAGTTTTTTACAAAGTACATTGACGTGATCTCTCCATTTTAAGGTTTCGTCGACTGTAAGATCCAGCAGCTTAACACAAGTGCGGACAGGCTATTCGCAGTTATTAATATTCACAGCTTCTGGAAGAGTTTGAAATTTGTTACATTTGAAGAAGATGACATTTGATTTATCGTGGTTAATTTTAAGCTGGTTGATAGTTAACCACTCCTCAATTATATTTAGATAAGTGCTGCCTAGATCGATAACTTCATCTAGTGTACTACCAGTGATTAAAAAAGTAGTATCGTCCGCATAATTTACAGTTGAAAAGTTACTTACAAGAGAGGTGGGCTTAAGATTATAAATATTATTAAAGTAAACGATAAATAGTAATGGACCTAGTATGCTACCTTGTGGCACACCTTTTGTTATGGTCATGTTATCTGAAAGAGCAGCCTCATTTTTAATCTTAACATGCACTTTTTGTTTACGCTCGTTTAAGTAGGATGAAAACCAAGCTAAAGCGTTACCTCTCACTCCATAGTGCTCAAGCTTCTGTAAAAGTATGGAATGGTTTATGCTATCAAACGCTTTTGACAGATCTAATAA
Organism: Protaetia brevitarsis; assembly: GCA_004143645.1. NCBI lineage: Eukaryota > Metazoa > Arthropoda > Insecta > Coleoptera > Scarabaeidae > Protaetia > Protaetia brevitarsis. The sequence continues at coordinate 3,505,229 of RXPK01000157.1, forward strand.
GTAAGCAAAAGTTATTTGTTTATTCTCCAAGGCATTTAAAATTCCGCTTATTAGTTCGAAAAGTGCAGTTTCCGTATTCTTACCCTTAATGAAGCCATGCTGACATTTGTTTATGATGTTAAACTTATTGAGAAACCCCAACAATCGGTTGTATGCTACTCTTTCAAATAATTTAGAAAACTTGTTAATAGACTAATAGGTCTGTAGTTTTTCAAATTGTCTACATCACCGGATTTATAAATTGGAACAACCATAGCTTGTTTAAGTGAATCCGGAAAAGTTCCAGTTGAAAAAGACTCATTTATATTGTGTGCTATTGGTTCTACGAAACTGGAATAGTATTTTTTTTAAGAAACTACTGGGTATATGGTTAATACCCGACGATCTACAGTTCTTTAAGGATTTAGATATTACTGATAGTTCATTTGCATCTGTTGGTTGAAAGTAAAAAGAATAAGGGTTATTGCTTGTATTTAAATTGGAATCAGAGTATTGTGTATGAGCTGTGAATTTATCTGTAGTGAGAAAAGTATGGTTGAACTGATTAGCAAGATTTTTAAGATTGAAACAAGTAGGGTGGGTACCAGTACTCCCACCAATGTGAGAATGAACAACACGCCAAATGTCCCTACTTGGGTTAGCTGCTGATAATAGCTGATGGTCATGATAATCTCGCTTCGAATCAATTTTATTATTATTGTGTTGTTATATATGGTCTTATAAAATATGTAACTATCTTTAAAATCTGGATTGCGAGCGCTTATTAACTGTAACGAACTGACTGTGTTCCTGAGATCTAAGATATCCTTAGGCGGCTTCCAACAGTCAACAGATTTGAATGGGACTTTCCTTACTGGAAAATGAGCATTAAAATATCTCAGAAACACAGTCAGAAAAATGTTAAATTTTTCATTAGTGTCTCTATTGTTCCTGTACACTTCCGACCAATCTTCTTCAGATATATTACGTAAGAACTCATTTATATTACTGTCATTAAATGAACGTAACAATTTAAATTGTTGCACATTTTTTACATTCCTCAAAGAGAACGAAACTATTTGATTTTTGTGATCTGAAAACCCAGTCGAATTGACCACAGTACTAATTACACCAAGTTTGTGGTAATGCCCTCCTTCAAATAGGAAGATATTGTCGAGGCAGTGGTTGAAACCCGAGTTGGCTCCGAGATTAAGATTTCTGCTCCAAGAATTTAAGATTTCTGGTTAAGGATAGCTATCCATCAGGTGATTAAACGGTATAAGAAAATTGGATTTTCTGTTATAATTTAGAAAGAGCCATTTAAAAAAATATATACGAGGATGTATTGAAAAATTCTTAGCCTACTATAGAAGCATACAAAATTTGAAAGTCAATATATTTTATTATCCAATATATATTATATCTTCATTGGATACATTTATTATAACGAACCTGCAACGCCTCTAGACCTTTCAAAATTTTTATCTTGCTCTGTGAACCAGGCCTCCGCAGCTTTTATCACCTCTGGGTTGGAAGAAAATTTACGACCTTTTAAACTTTTTTTTTCAATTGAGGAAAGGATAGTCGAATGGAGCCAGATCTGATGAATAAGGGGGTTGTTCGAGTAATTCAAACCCCCTATCACGAATTGTTTGCATGGCAACATGCGATTTGTGTGCAAGGGCATTGTCCTACAACAACAAAACACCTTTGGACAACTTTCCGCGTCTTCTTTTTATCTTCTTATTGCAGAGTGGTCAGTAACATTGAATAATAATTCCCTGTTATAGTTCTGCCCCTATCCAGAAAATTAATCATGGTTACTCCATAGCAATCCCAAAAAACTGAAGCAAGAATTTTTCCAATACATTTTTGAACACGAAACTTCTTAAGCCTTGGTGAACCAAAGTGTCTCCATTCTATCGATTGTTGTTTTGTTTCTGGGTTGTAGAAATGTACCCACGTTTCATCCATATTACTTGATATTTTCTATCTAGGTTAAATTTCTGAACCATGGCATCACATTTCATCTCCAAAAGAGGTGCCTCCTTAAGTTTATCTAATAGTTTTTGATAGTCAGTGCCGTGTGATTTACTTATTGGTGCATGGTGACAGGTTTAGAATTACTGCCATTGCGGTGGTGGATGTCAATCTCATCGCCCCCACCTGGGGCACCTTTGGCCACTATACTACTGCTCGTTATCATGGGTCTAAGTACCCTTGAGTATAACCACAGAATCATCTTGACTGCATTAGTAATTAAGTCACAACTGAATATTTAACCTGGTAAGAATCATTCTCTTTAATAACTAATTAATAAGCTCGAATATCAATATTCCAGTTAGTTGTGGTTACTTATGCATGGAATAAGTTTAAATCCTTAGCTACTGGCTCTTGTATTTAACATGATGGATAATGTAATACATAATGTACATAGAATAAAACCTGCACCATGTTGGAAGCTTCATAAAGCGAATGAAACTCTATATTGCATTTTTTATAGTAAATAGCTACGCATGGATACGTTATTTTGTGGAATACTCGTATCGTTTATAGAAAGAGGTTCATTATAAATATGTAGCAGCATGAATTATTTATCGTTATGTTGTTCGAAAAACAAGCTTTTGTCATATTATGCACCGCGGAAGTGCTGATAAATCCATGACAATCTTTCTTGCGACTTTGATTTATGTACGTATATGTATTTATATGCACGCAAGACGAAAAGGCATATTGATTTCCTTTCACATACGTGTGAAATATGCAATTTATTAGAATTTTATTTGCAAGCCATTTCTATGATCGATATACAATTTCAGCATTCAGTTCTAATAGATGAGTGAGAAAGATTATTGTACTAGACAGAATCTTTCTTCATCATTAAACACGATGTCATATATGGAGTGGGTGATAACCGGACGGATTCTCTTGAGGACATGGTAGCTCAGACCATTTACTATTCATTTGGTCGTCACAATCACTACACCAAACACAATTGTTTCTGAGATATTTTTAACTGTTAATTCTTGTTGAAAAAGTACGTTTGTTTGAACTTCTACTACCATTCTTAATTTTTCAGTGTTCCAAACAAAAACAAAATCAAAGGAAGCTGCTGGTCAGGATACTGAAAACCATTAGTACACCAAGCCTATAACTACATACTGCATATTTTTTGATGTTTTGAATCCACAACTGATTCATGTGATAATCACAAATTAACAAATAAATTAAATATTAACTATTTAATTTACTTCAAAGATAATCTTCTTGACCGTGACGTATTTACTTAGCTAGAGGCCGATGGTCGACAATTTCTGGTACCCGAATACGATTTCGAGCAACAACCCTAATGAAAAATAAATGGCATAGCTGATGAAGAAAATGAATATTTCATCTCAGGTAACAAAACTATCGCAATACTTAGTTCCTCACACATACCGTCTCCTAGGAAACAATTCTAAATGGACACTGATAATAATTTCAGGTTGAAACTTAATTTCTTTCCTTCAGTCCCCTACCGTTTCGTTGCCGCAAAACTTCATTATATTATACATATATGTAACACAGCACAACTTGCATCACCAAGGCACAGTATTTACTCTATACTCGACCCTGGGACACAATATTCTGAAAAAAAAAACTTTAACGTGACTTGCTAAAATATAACAAATAAACTTTTTTTTGAAGAAATAGGGTATTGTTTGTTTAAAAGGAAAAGCCTAACATTTCTGGATAACATGAAGATTGTTCTTGGAGGCGTAAGCCAAGGCAAAGCAACATGGGGTCCGGAAATGTGGCTTTTCTTCCAAAGCAAACTTATGCGCTATTATCTATTAGGCTTCCGGTCTGGAATCGCGTCCTGGATCTCCATCTCGCCGACGTTTCGTCCACCCTCGTAAGGGACATCTTCAGGGCTGCTGCCACTGCTGTTGATCTGAAACTGGTTCCAGTCCGAAAGCCTAGTAGATAGCATGATACAAGAAAATAAGGTATGCTCATCTGAAAACCAAAACTCGTCGTTCTCGCGCATGGCCCTCAGATACATCACTCGACTGTCGCCATTGCTGTTGATGTATTTACCAAATTACCAAGTTTATCTTAACAAGTGTCAGTTTATTTTTAAATCGATTAGAACACTTTATTTAGTTTTATTTAATATTTTTTGTGTCAGCTTCTGCTTGTAGTAGTTTCGATTTACTTGTATAGTGACTTTAGTTAAGTGTTATAAGTTCGTTTTAGGTTTTGTGTGGATAAACTTTTTATAAACATTGCAGTGAAACATTGAGTATTAGTCGTATTTCTTTGTAATATTCGACATATAAAGTTGTGGTAATCAAATTTATTCGAACAATGACTTTCATTTGTTTGAGGGAGTAGAATAAAAAAAAATTTATAAATAAATTTGTAAAAAAAGGAAAATAAATAAAATACTACACTCACAATCATTGATTAATTCTTTCTTTTTTATCTGCATTTTCTTTATTCTAATACTGTCTACATTATAATGTTTGTACCAAACTAATAGATATTTCATTTGTCATTAAAAAAATATGAACCACTTACAATTAGTGAAATTTCAGTACGTATAAGCACGAACAAGTCTGAAGGTAAAAGCTAAAGAAGTGTAGAACATGTTCAATTAAAGTAAAATGCTTTATTTTCTTCATTGCACTAAAATAAGCAAAAATGAGAAATGTTATGTTAAAGGCTTTTACTTTACATTAACAGAATCATTCGTCGCAAAGCAATAACATTAATATTTTTATAGCTGGACTCTTAATGAAAAAATGTGCTAATGAAACAATGATTTTTTTCAAAATGATTTTGCATTTAATTAAAAATTACATTACAAAATTGTGAATTATCTAAAAATTTTGTTTCAAAACAAATTTGATTGAAAGAAATGGTAAAAAAAAAAACAGTTTTATTGATTTAAAAAAAAATGGGAGTTACTTTTCTTTACAATGGTGATACCTATTAAATTATTGGATTGGTAGTGCCATCAAATACGTCACACCTAGATGTGCAAGAGCACACCTTATTTTATTGTATCATGGTAGATAGTAACAACGACCGCGGAAGTCTACCTGATAGACACTGTTTTTCGCAAAACGGAAAAATTAATTTTGTTTAATTTTGGAAAAAAAATCACAAATAATATAGTCCAAGAGCTGGCGTCAAAGAAGTGCAAGATTTTTCTGATGGTTGATATTTCACCTTTGAGAAATCAGTTGCGCTAACGTCATTTTTCAACATGTATACTATAGCGCTGACGTCCCGCGTCCCTTTATTTTGTTGTCTGACTGTTAGATTCGTGTCCTATATTACATTCACTAATCATTTATAAATTTAGAATTTTCAGAAAACAGTTTAGAGATGCTAATTAATTTTACACCTTTCCGAACGTCCCAGCACCAGGTGTCCCGACAGCTGAAGTGCTGACTCTACAGTGGCTCTCTGTCACCAAAGTACAACTCGATTTGAAAATATCAACCATCCGAAAACTCCAGCTCCCCGACTAATTAATGCGGCCGTAAAATTGTAACGTAGCTATAGAAATGTACCAAGTTTAATTGTGAAATATTAGAAGTTTTGCGGTTGCATCTTTCAGTATTATTCAAAACAAATAGGAGTATAAAGTATGCCATTATGATGAGTGATGAATGACAATTTCCGCCTGGTACCTCTCCTGAATTAGTGAAGGCAATGAATACCGTGCCATTTAATTGATTCCGAATAAATTTGTTTTCATTTATTTTTAAAATGCATTTTCCTATTAGTACAGAAATAAACATTTCTTTACAGCTACTTTGGCACTGCCTGGCAACAACTGATGTATATAAAAGTCGACCTTTTATTTCAAAAACTATTCTCAGATTTCTGAGAATGGTCACCTTTGTCAATATTTCCGAAAGGAAAATTACTTTGCTGTTTAACGATTAGTCGTTGATGAAAATCAAATTTTTAAATATCAGAGCGTCATATGCTGACATATAATTCAAAAATCGCATTGTTCTTATATAACAGAGTGTATAAAGCCTAGTTTCTGCTGAAACAAAGGCACTATTCCAATACTGTTGAGATCATTGTTAAGTTTGTTTGTTCTTATATTTTCCCAATGTTCTCGAAACATAATTAAATGATACTATTATTTTCTTTTTCTCAAGTGCTTGAGTAATGGAAAAGAATGATGACTACTCATTATTATGGTGGAAGCCAATATCATTATTAAAAAAAAAATCAGCATTAAGTTTTTTTTTTACTCATAAGCTAACACACCCCCAATGGAAACTCTAATATAGAATATGGAAATTACCGCCAACTAAGTGAATTCGATAGTTCGATGGTTGGCTTGCGCGAAGGTGGTTTTTCATACAGAGAACGCCTTAACTGGAATCAATCTACCATCGTGGGTTGCTATATATCAAGCATGGGCGAGGGAGAGTTAGGAACGTCGCAGAAGAGGAGAGCGAAGACGAACAAATGAGGTGCAGGACCGGCATCTTCGACATATGGCAACAAGAGACCGATTCTCAAGTAGTAGATTAATTGCTGATCAATGGTTTGCTAATGAAGGTCGCCCTGTAACACTTCAAACGGGTCGAACGCCCAGAATCTGAGCCTTTGATTTGCATTCTTTGCGTTCATCTTGTTTTACCATTAACGATTCAATACCGACAGCAATGTTTGGAGTGGTGTAACGTAGAATGGCATAGGGTGATCTTTACTGATTAATCCCGATTCTGTTTGGAAATGCATGATGGCCGTATGAGCACCAAACGAAGACGTGGGAAACTCCGTAATGTTGAATTTTCTGTTGCGAGGCATGTGCACCAAACTGTGGAGATTATGCATGGGTGCTATATCTTATGGGAGTAGGTGTCGCTTGTAATTCGTCCAAATCAATAAGGACTTCCAGCTATATGTGGATGAGGTGGTAGCATCCCATATTCTTCCATTTCTTCGGAAACTGAAAGACTCACTTTTCCAAGAAGATAATGCCCGTCTCCATATTGCAAGACGTTCTATGGACCGTTTTACGGAGGTTAATGCCAATCTCTTCTCTGATAGTCAGTCCACACTTAAAGCGATTAGCTCCACAAGCTGAGGACTCTAAGCTGATTTGGGACTGTGTAAGCGCCCTAAATGAGGTGGGCACCCAAAGGAAATTAACCTTGGCCTGGGTCCCTAACCACTCGGGCGTGAAAGGAAATGAGGCGGCGGACGAGCTGGCCATGCGAGGTTCGTCAAGCTCATTCGTTGGAGCCGACCTCTCTTTCGGCACTAGCAAATCGCAAATTAAAAAATCCATCAATGAATGGATACATAATCAGTCCAGAGAGTGGTGGCAAAAATCACCGAGACAAAGACAGGCAAAAGAGTTCCCAAAGGAGCAGAGGCCTGAATTCACGAGAGATCTACTGAATAAAGACAGGAAGACTGTCAAAATGATCGTAGATCTGCTGACTGGTCACTGTAGATTGAATAGGCATATGTACAACATAGCCCTGGCAGATGATGCAACCTGCAGATACTGCCAAGAGGAGGAAGAAATACCAGTTCATGTGCTGTGCCAAAGTTAAGGCCTAGCGAGGACAAGGTTTCTAGTATTGGGGGAGGAGAACTCCACAGGTAGTAGCTACAAAAAGAAGCCGCTCTCAAAGATGATAGGCCTAATTGAGAGGGGGAAATTAGAGAGCGTCCTCTAGGAAAAAGGGGATCACAATAGATCTGAAAAGGTCGCGGTGAAACAGGTCAACAGGCCACTCCAATCCCAATCTAACCTAATATAATCGACAGATCTAAAGTACGCTATTAGATTACGATCTCCGGATGTTTCGCCCATCTAGCATGTTTGGGACATTATGAGGAGAAAATTGAGGAACTCACTGTATCCTCCGCAGACGCTTAGGATACAATACCTCAAGAGAAAATTCATCATTTACTACAATTGATGCCACGAAGGGTAGACAGGTGTGTAACCAATAAGGAAGGGAGAGAAGGGGGAGGGGGGAACCTATTTTTATTAAAACTTATATTTACATTTTGTTCTTTTTCGTTGAACTTTCAATCAATTGCTACCTTTTAGTAGTTAAACGTTTCTGCCAAGTTTCGTGAAGATTCTACACATTCTTGGAGTTGCGATTTCTACGTCATAGAGTACTGTTTCATACATTTTTCTCTCTGTGTGTAGCGTTGTAGTATCCAGAAAGACATTTTTACCAGTGCTATGCAACCGAAGAGTTTTCGTAGCCGGTTAATCGTATGTACATAGCCGGATAACCGGTTATAACCGATGTGACCCGATTAACCGCCGTGACCGGTTAACCGCCATGACCAGTCAACTGTCGTGACCGATTGTAGTGGACTTTATAAATCTACATTAAATTGCGCTTCTCGTATCAGTTTATGTAAAGCCTTCTATTTACACTGGTACTTACGTATAAAAATTAAAAAATATTGAGCAGTATTTCTGATTTTCTTACCGATTTTCTGAATCCCCTTTTGTTTTTTTTAATATGAATTATTCTAACTAGCTCTAAGATAGTGTATCACAAACGTATTTCTCTTCCAATATTTAAATAGCTACCTCGTGGCGAAAGTAGTTTGTGGCACAACTTATTGAGTGAAAGAAAGTCCATACGTTATAAATGCACTCGACGCCTCACAAGTAAATAAAAATGTATTCTGTTAATAATTGAGTACCTTGCCCAACAATGCGAGTAGGTAAAATACTTACTCGTAGTAGTAATCATTTATCTAGGGTACAGTAATTGTCTGTGGTAGTACTTGTTGGTTATCAACTTATCACTTAGTGGTATGTAACGTAATTTATATCCCTATGACATCGTATTTTCATTGTTTAAAAAACTATTCACATTAATTTATGCCCAAATTATTTACTTTGCACTTCCACCTCTTGTCGGTTAAGCAGTTATTGACGGAATGCCATATAATATTTTATAGTAGATATATTCCATAAATTGCAAAAATATCACCCAACACAGCAAAGTTAGCAAAAAAAATAATTCGGAAAAATAAGGTAGATATGTTATTTCTTCATTTAAGTAAAAAAAATGAGCAGATATTTTTGAAGCAGTTCAAGGACTTTACTAATGTTTTTTTTTGTGTACACAACGCGAAAGTAAAATTACTAATCTGTTTTTTTTTAATGGTTCGTGCATTAATAGAGAAGCCATATACTTCGATACGACAAATATAAGGCAGTAAATGTGGTTATCTACACGTAAATAAAAAAAAGATAAAATAAAGGAGAATTTTAGTACTACATAAGTTTTCCCTCTGTTCCTGACGATGTCAACTTCTAATCATACGATACTACGGTAACTACGGTACTCACCACAACACCTATTCGCAATTATTCGTACGGGTAATACACATCGTCATATAAATACTCGTTAAAAACGTATAAGTATGTATGTTACGTACTTATAACTTGCACGTTGCCGCACTTACTCAGGCAAGCCTCTAGTAGATCTCTAGAATGTACGATGTATGTAATTCAAGCTTCAATTCAATTCATTTTAGTATGAACATTGTGATTTGGAGCACTATCGACAATTAATGTCATGTTATATTTAGTTGCTAGTTATAAAACATATTCACTATATTTCTGATTGAATCAAATTGACCGGTTCACCGTCCCGACCAATTAATCGTCGTGACCGATCAACCGTGGTGATCGGTTAATCGGTTATAATAATACCGGTTAACCGGTTACCTGATTAAAATGCACAGCACTAATTTTTACTTCAAACACGTAATCAAGTGTCTAAATTAAAACGAAAGTAATAATAAAAATCTACATCCGTTTAAGTATACTTGACTATTTCGTACATTGCTCCATTTGTAGAACTCGCATCAGACAAACGCAAGTATTTCATAAAATGCAAACATCGCATTTTCCGCAAACGACGCGTAGTATACCTACCAAAAAAAAAAAAATCGCAGCATCACCACAAAGACTAAACGTTTCCGAACATCGCTCTAAACGGTAGTCACACGCAATCCCTCCGTCTTCGGCAATTATTTTGGAACCCCTTTTTACGTGACGAACAAGCGTAACGACGGAAGCGCGTGGATACACGCACCGAGCAATCTGCACCCACCTTATCCGTTTGTACCATCGGATAATGTAATATTTCGTCCTCTCTGAAGTTGGGAGTTTGAACGTAAGACGATGCGGTCTGAGATATCCGTATTTATATTGGGGTTATTCGGAGGGGTTAATTCCTTTACGGCGTCATTGTCACATTGTCTAACTCTAACGGATATAATTAATAATATAATCGGTATGCTGACGAGGATAAACGGTTAAGATAGGCTTCGTGACGTTATCTTAGGCGTTAATACGGCATTAGGTGAATCCTTAAGGATTAGGGTCAAGCCCAATACTGTTTTTGTGTGCTATGATTAATTTATTCGGGAAGCTTTCCAATACTGTTTGATTCAGGTACATAAAAAACGGGTCACTGTATTTTCTTCTAATGTTAATGCTATTGTAATACTTACAATAAAACTTGCAGTATTTTACAATGAAAGAAACCGTCAAGGTGTAGAAAGAAGCAATGCCCGGTATTTCAGTTAATTATTTATTTATTTTATCAATTAAGTACAGTTGCGGCCAATAAAAAAGGAGACAATTCTTATCGCAGAAAGAAAAGAGGAAGGCCGTAGCAGACTCTATAACTCTATAACTCGAAAACTATCACATATAACCATTTAGCGCCTGGTATAAGTTTACACTGATCTTCGACATACAACGCAGCCACATAATAGTATACAGAGTATCTCATTAGAATAAGGAAATATGCTAAAATTTATATTTTTGTGGACACCCTGCACAACTTTTTAAATTACCTTTCTATAGACTATTTGATCACAAAAAAGCCATTGTAACCGATTTCTGAAATTCGATAAAATAAGCACAACATACTGCTGTGACATGTCTCCCCGGTTGTTTGAACTCTATGCTGTTAATTTTCCAAGATCAAGTTTTGGCTTTGCCGCGCGCAAATTCTCACACATGTTAATTTTTATTTTTTTCTTTGAATGTAGTAGTTTTGTTGGATGTATATTTAATTGTTCAGTTAGTTAGTTTATTTTTCTTTGATTATAAGTTTAGCATTAGTTTATCTTGTTTATGTCCTTCTTTTAAGGCGTTTTCTTTGATTGTTGCGGCCGTTGCAGAGCGCGCGCATCAGCTGTTTTGTATATATGCGGAGAGGCCTCGTTAAGGGCTCAGAGTCTGAATAGTGGCACGAGTGTAAGTATATGTGAATTTTGAGCTCTTTCATTTTCCCCATTTTACGATTTTTCATTTGTTAAGATTTGTTTCGGTTTATTTTAATTTTTGGTCATTATTCAGACGTCTCCTCTTCTTAATTGTGCACAATTTATGTAAGGTTTTTTTAATAATATTCGTTTTAGAAGTAATCGCGTTTAAAGTTTAAATTTTCCGTTTTTTTTTTGTAGTTATATAATTTAATTTTATTTTATCACCTCGGGGTAGGTGAAGTGAAGCTGTGAGCTTGTTTTAAATTTCATTTTTGATTTTGCTTGTTTCTTTACGTTATTTGAATTAATTTTTAGTTTGCTTTGAATTTTTGAAACCACGTGGATTTTTTGTGGTATTGAAATTCCTTCTAGAACGAATTCACCATTTTGTTTGCTGAAGGATTTGCATGTCCTTTTTAATTTTAGATTCACGCAGGGTTTGTTTTAATCCAGGACCTTCAGTCCATGGTTTTTTTTTACCCCTGTTAATTGTTAATTAAATGTTTTTTTTTTCTTTTTCAATAAAAGTTTATGATTTTAAATATCACCTTAAATAGTTCTTTTATTTTTAAATCTGCCATTTCAATTTTTGGGGATTTTAAAGAAAGTAAATTTTGCAAAAGCCCACTATTAATTTTTAAAAAAATTTACTCTGAGATTTAAGAATCTCTGGCGCCCTTTTAAATTCATTTTTGCTGAGCTAGCTAAATTAATTTTGTCATTTTTAATTTCTCTTTACTTATATGCTTGGACCATCAGTTCACAGCAATACGTTATTCCACTTTTATTGGAACACCCTGTATATAAATATCTATACCAATCGAAAGGGCTGACTAAACGGTACAAGTCCGCCATTGAAACTCCTTTTCTATCTCTTACCGTTTAAAAGTTATTCAGAAAAAATCAAATTTGGGCCAAATTGCAACCCCCTAAAGTTGAAGTTCCGCAGCAACGGAAAACGTCCTTGAGTAACACTCCATGGAATCTACAAACTGACAAAGTTTCATCAAAATCTGCGATTTACAGTTCGCGAGGTTCCCTTGTGAATAGCTAGACTCCAATTTGCCCGCGAACATTTGAGTTGGGCACTGGCACAATGAACTACTATACTGTTTACTGACGAGTTGAAGTTCTGTCTACATTCACCAGATGTTCTTATTTGTTCATAAGTTACTGATACTTCTAAGACTAAAATAAAAATGGGGTATTGTACTTAATTTTCAAATATGACGCTTAAGAATACCTACACCTTTTCTCAACATTTTTTTTTTGATAACTCTTATAATATCAGATATATCGAGCTTCCACACTTAATGTGCCACCCGCCACTCCAACATGCTCACTAATTTTTCATATGTACAATGCACATATATTGTGCAATTTTACTGTTGACGATTTGTAGCCCTGAATTCCTCGAAGGAATTGCTAGTATTACTATTTGTGTGTTTGCATCGTTCTTCAACTATGTCATTTTAGTATCTTCATTGACAGTGGCAGATAATTGACCAGTTCCAGCAACTAACGCATATAGGCTTGCCGATTTTAAAAAGATGTCAATTTCAAATTTACGTAAATCAACTGGATTTGTATCCGCGAAGAGATAAGACAAAGAAGGTCACTTGTCACAATTGTCACTTTAACGAGTCCGTATGCACGACTTCGGCGTTCTGACACATTTCTGACAACATTGTTAATTAATTTCCAGAGAGTGTGCCACTTCTGGTGCCACTACAGTAATTATTCTGACATTGATCTTTACGGTTGCTGGGAGTAATCCAGAATAATTAAATATTATTCTTGGAGTATTTATACCGCGTTCTCAATTTAACCTACTGTTATTTGGTTTGTTTCTTGCTGTTTTGTTTGTTTAATAATAACAGTAATAATGCCTGCATTACTAATCAAATTCCGCACAAGATATACTTACATACGTTTAACGCAGAAAGTGACGCCACATGATAAATAGCGATCATTTTGAGTCGAGATTATACTTTCCCTTCTAACACACGTATTGTTTCATTTGGTATAAATGAACTATTATTTCTTATTAAAACAAAGTCGATGCCAACGCTTTTTACACGAGGATAACTTACATCACATCAATGACAATATTAGCAACTCATTTACAAGTGGTAGATTGTTATCATATTATTCTTAATTGGTACATATATATTTATAGTAATTATAGCCCTCGAATATTAAGATTTGACATCAACTTTTTTCTATGGGTTTTGACTGCTATAAATTTATATTAAATGTAGATAAATAACAGTCGAGTCGAGAGTTGGCCAAGAGATTTAGTTACGTCTCCATTTTAATTTGTAGATCTTTAAAAATAACTTCTTGTAATTTGGTTTTTATAGGAATGGTTTAAAAAAAAACTATTACCAATTTTAGTAAACGGTCCTTTTTTATTTTAATGTGAAAAAAATGCTGTTTCCCAAAAAAAACGCATACATTTTTAAAAGAGGTAAGTATTAAATCCCTAAATAAGCTTATATTTTATTTGATAAGCTCGCACTAAAAAATAGTTATTTTAGCAATTACTTGCGTAGTTCCACACTAGAGTTATGAAAAGCTGACAACAAACCATGCACTATACGATCACTCTTACTGATGGATTATAGTCGTCTCCTAGTTTGCAAAATAGATTAAAAAAGTTTTATTAAAAGTTTATAAACAAATTACGTTCGATCGATTGTCTGTATAGAATATAATTTCCAAGTGTAATCTATGGAAAAAATACAATGGGAGTTCATATTTCTTTTGAAGCTTTCTTTCTGTTGGAACGGTTGAAATTAAATCGAGTGCGGTCCATATTCTCACAATTCTCTTATATAAATATTTATCTATATCTTAAGGCTATTTTCTGCATATTCAAGCGCAACGTAACGTTTCTGTTGTACTGTTTTTTCTCATAATCTTACATTACGGTCTTTTTTCTTACCAACCATTGCAAAATAAAAATATTTTGCATGAATATGCCTTTTGGGCATTTATGCTCTGCATGGCTAACTTTAAAAATGGTTACTTATAATGAGAGCTGACGAACTTGTTAGTAAAAAAAATATCCAAGAGTAGTTATTACTTTCAAGAAACTTGTTGCCGTTGGATTGCGATCACTTCATTTTTTAGATTTTATTTAAAGTTTTTATTTCATTTAATTAAGAATCAGACCCTGCAACGCCATCTAGCAGTGAGGTTGCGAACTCCTTGCTCGCCACAACGCATCTTACCGCGATAGAAAATTTAATGTTTCATTTTCGTTATTTACTTCCAAATTAATTAATAATTCACTGTCATTTAAATTTACTTTTCATTCTTTAATTATTAGTTCAAGTTTTATTCATTAAAACCTTTTCTCTTGTGCAAATCACTCCGCATTTTTGAGTTTGTCAGTGACTTTTGATTCACGTTGTATTTCCGCCCTGTCGCTAGCTAAGGCAGAGAGACGCACGGCGAGACACCATCTTAGAGACGCTGTTAGAGTTACTCCGTGCAAATTAAATTTATATTACCACGTGGTGGGATTTTGGTCGCGGAACAACTTCTTATCGAGTGCATTTTTGTTCGTGTTACCTGGGGCAGCCAGGAGAATTGTGCATTTGCATCGATAGTCCTAAAAAGGGTTTTGGAAACAGCAGCGTCTGGTCGGCATCTCAATTTTGTAAATGGTGTCATCTTAGGTCACTGCTAAGCGGACTTCTTCTCGTGTTAATCTTATCTGTTTAGTAATTTGATCCTATCTTAGGGCCTACTACTACTACAACCATACAACTATACTACTACTATTGCCCACTACTATTATCTACAATTATATTATCTACGATTATTCTCTACTATCTACCCCCACGACTACGTCATTTTGGCTACCAAGAAGGTGAACGAAGTACCTACTTTGGTAGACCATCGGTGAATTCGAAAGGGGCTACGCCTTGACATCTGCGTAACGCGCTTAAACCACCACCTCGGGCGCAATACACTGAAACTCCGAGTACCAGATAAGTCGTATATTATAATTTTATTATTTTCTTTGCACCGAATTCAATATTTCATAATTTTAATTTTATTCTCTCTTGCTACGATCCGATCACATGACATAAACCTTCCGGCCAATATCATTAAACCTAGATACTAAGCCTAACTTCTATAGTGCGGAATTAGATCATAAGTAATCGTTGAATCTATTTTATATTAAGTATACAGGCCAAAAAGCGAACATCAATATTTATATCGTCCGCGTAACATAGGTTAAGTGTTGCTTTTATTGTAATTCATTGTAATATTTTTTTTCTTTATTCAAATTCGTTGTGTTAAATATACAGTGTCATCCAAAAATTTGTGTGTCGAACTAAATTATTTCGATCCAAGACCTTTACGCTTGAGAGCGAGCGAACCCCGTAACAAACTATATAACCTTGTGTATTTGCAATATTTGAACGGCATGAAAGGATTTCAGAAATTTGACTATTTCTTACAAAGAATGGGAAACACAATTTTTATTTTCTTTGTTTGTTTATCTAAGCAAACTGCTTATTTTTTTTTTTTACTTAAAACACTATTATGATGTATTTTTCAAGAATAGCTCCCTTATTATATTTATCATTTCATTTTCATAATTTTTACCCTAAGAAAGATACGATTGGTAGTTTATTTTGATTTGAAATACTATAGTTATTAATTTGCGATGTGATCCTAGAATAGTACTACACTTAATTGCTAGAATTAATAAATATTAAATATTTTTGAACCCAATTTTGCGGGGAAGTGTCTAAACCGAAGTCCGTATGTGACGGCACTCTACATATGTTTCTATTTCAATAGTCTATCTTCGATGGCTGTCTGACTCACACGCTTGCCAACTTTGATAGCGGGAGACCTTTTGCTCGCAGTGCCGAGCACTGACGTTACTGATGACGCGTGACTCGATTAACCAGCGGGCAGCGGGCCAAGATATGGCTGGGCCCCACTTCAATGTAATTTTTGCATATATTGTAACCACCCCCTCTTCCGCTAGCGCCGCGCTTAGACCTGCAAACGTCTGAAATCCGCCGAAAGTTCGCGGCTTGTCTGCGTAAATAACTACAAAGCGCGTTTCGTCGTATTAAATCATGGGAATCGCAATGTACAGTAGTTAAATGTGTTTGTGTAGGTGTATTTATTGGTATTTTTACAGAAAATAAAAGCTTTTTAACCCTGGAGCGGGCGCACCTCGATAGTAACATACGAGATTGCTAGCCTGTGAGGCACCAGCGACCTCCGCAGAGTTAGTGATTAACTTGCGATTTGTAGTGGCGCACAGTGGGATATAGACGGAAAAAAGTCTATTTTTCGAATATGCGCTATAACTGTTATTTCAGGTTCATTCTGAAGCAGAAGGATTAGATATGATTATTTAGTACGAATAGTTACATAAATTAAAAGTGCTGACGTTCAGTAGCACTTTGAAGTTGAATGATGGTATTTATCGATTTTTTATTTGAAATATTACTGAAAAGTAAGAATGCATATAAGCGAAACAAATTAAGTTTTGAAACAAATAGTGCCAGAAATGTTAAGATGGAGGTTTATGCTTACTATACAGTAACAATCATTAAGATCTAATGATATTACATAGGGTTATTATTTAACTTAAGAAAAAGTACAATATAATTGACACGAAAATACTCGTCTAGACTTTTCAATGTTAGCGCCAACGACCGCCAAGCTGATTCTTTCTTCTACGTGTTCTCCATAGCCCAAGGAGCAAGAGCGAACAAAATTTAGCTGCCACTTTTTGCCTCTAGCTGAAAGATAGCTAAAAATCTAGTAGCGCGCACAGTATACAATATTAGCACAGCATTAGGAAGGATTTTCAATTAGGTTACCCTTACACAGTTTTGTAATTTTACACAATTTATTTGTAATTGCATAAGTAATATTTGACCTATTATACTAAAGTTTATACGGGGTGATCTGCAACTGACGTGTCAGCAATTATTATAAAAATAAAAAATATTAGTTTTACTCATTCATACACTTTAGTATTATTAATGTTAATTTACTGATGTGTAAGTAAGTGCAGTCCTTATAACTTAATACCCGCATAAATAAAATAATTGGAGAGAAAAAGTTTTAAACTTAATTTCGCAGAGCAGTACCCAGAAATTACTAGGTAACTATACTGGCAGTGAGGTGATATTTATATATAGTATATTAAATACGGGTTTTTTTTTCTCAAAAGGTAAATTAAAATTAAATTCGAAAGTAACTTAAAATATATAAAATAATAATATATAAAAAAAAACTACCGTTATGTAAAAGAGAACTAAAAATATAAGAAAATAACTTTTTTTCGAAATGTAAAAATTAAATAAACATAAATCGTAAGACAAAAGATATTTGCTGATAATTTGTGTTTCATTATTATGATTGCTTCATATTTCATATAAAGGAAATGTATTTTTTACTAATAGGAATAGATAATGACAGTGAGAAAATGATTTTACAAACATTTTTTTTTATTGTAGATACTTAGTTAAATTTAATGCAAAGCTAGATGGGTAATCGCCTGAAATTTAAAGTCATATTTAGACTACTCAATTATTTAATGTCGATGGTCGCGTTTTTTACATCTTTGGCGATCTTATTCTCAAAACCGCAAAGAAAATAGCATACAGTGATATTTTTTGCCGCTAGTTCGAAAAATATACTTAAATTCTTTTTATTTCATTTATGCGATAGAGTCAGATATTTACAATATACCTATCCCGTAAAAATTATGTTCACGTCTTCCATTCTCTCTTTTAGTTAGGAGCACGGTTACTTTATTGCTGAACTGAAAATTGTAGATGTTCATATCGAGGGTAGTTCATGTTGCATCAGTCTTTGGCGGTATATCTTTCCAAGCTAATACTGGATACAATATCAATAAGTTATGATGTAATATGCAGTGAATTAATCAAGTGTAAATATCAAGTAAATGTTTTAAATTGTTTTTTAAGCGAAACGTCAACAAAATCCAGCATATTTTAAATAAAATAAAAAAGAACTTTGTTTTAAAATTCAAAACAAAGTGGAACAATAGCCATAGAACTAGAGAGAAAAAAAATTAATGACTACAATGAACGGCTACAAGATGTTTTTATCGTAAAACTCGACACGGAAAAGGAAGATACTAGGATGAAGCACCACCATCTCCGAAAAAAAGTCTTTATCAACAGGCCTCCCAACAAAGAAATTCAGTGAATGTTGTGATCGCACTAAGGGTCCATCTACACGAGCGGCGAAGTCGCGAGAGATTCACCGCGTTTTTCCCGCTAACGTAGGAGGTTAGCCAATGTTATTGCCGCGACTTCAATGCTCGTGCAAATAATTCCATTATAACGTATACTCCACATTCCGACGAGCAAATTGCAGCGTTTTTCTCGCCGCGTTTTTCACATTCGTGTAGACGAACCCTAAACGGTATAAGATTCAATAACTGCGTGAAACTTTTCCTGAGGAACAACTTCAAGCTGCTGCTAGTGGAATTGATATTCTAAGATTATGTAGAGCAAAATATATGGCGACTGAGAAAGCGTTAGCTCTTATGATAGATGTAGATTTATTCAAACATCAATATTAGGTGATACGAAATGCACTCAAGAACAGTGGTCTCGATGTTCTTCCTCCTTATAACTTAATAAATGAAGAAGAGAAAAAAATGCTATCCTACCAATATAACTATTAAAGAAAGTTGCATAAAAATTGAGTTACAAAGTCTTCAATAACATGGTGAAATATTAACCGATTTTAAATGTAGAAATTGAAACTTTTATTTCCTCTATCGATAATTACCCTCTAATATGCTAATTCAAGTATTATTTCTCATGTCATAAATAGTTAATTATATATATAATCATTGTACGAAATTTCACTCCGGAACAGAGTGTGGTTCAAAAGTTATTTAATTTTTTCCGCAAAACCGACTAAATTGACCACTGTGTGACGTTGTAATGGCCCCGTGGCTCTCAGAGGAGCCGCCTGTGATTTCAGATATGCTGGAACTTGAATGATCTCGACTAGAAAAATTGCAACTATAACTGTAAAACCTAATTTTGTCCTGACCTGAGAAAATGAATAACACATCTATAACCTGCGTCTAGGTAGCCTTAGAAAAAAAAAAAAACATACAAGAAGCTAGAGATTCTTTTAAGGAACATTTTGTAGTATCGTGAATTATTATAAATTAATTATACGTTTTGCCGTAAATATTTTCTGTTAATATAGCTTTGTCATTATTTTTCGACAAAGCTAATGCCGTTTACCAAGTAAATATTTTTAGAGGTTCAAATTTAACTACCATTTACTAACTCCCTGTAACGGTTCATTGACCAGCGAAGAATAATGAACTTGGGTATACATAAATAGGTCGGATTTCTTTCTCAAAGTTTAATATACTGAAAGGGGCTTTTTCGCAGTCAATCGGTTTTTAGAATGCAGCCGTTAATGGAAGAGAAATGTGACCATCTAGGGTAAAGGAGGCAGCACGAGTGCGATTCTCGTTGAAACGGATCCTGGAGCGGCGACCGCCTTTCGTTTGAAGTTTCTCTCCGAAGTACTCGAAGGAGTAAAAATTGAGAAAACTCACCGCCCTCACAAACGACCCAATAAAGGGCGATGTATCGAAATCTGGCTTTACATTTTCATGTGAGGCGCCGTTATTCCGTGGAAAGTTTTGATATTAGGAGAACTTTAACAGGAAGGATAAGTTTAAGGTACATAAAAAAAGTATGGCTAATAAATAAAAAATGGAATTCTTTGGGAGTTCGGCATTCATAATTCCTTAAAGCGAATAAATCCCTATTCTATTGTCGTTTATATATATAAAAAAAAGAAATCAGAGCGCGAGCGGTGACACTTTTTTTAGGAATTTAATTTGATAATTGGTTAGCTAAGTTTGATACTACAATCAAGTTATACTGGAGAAGAGTTTTTCTGATACTTACACACATAAAAAGGATTTCTTTACTTAAGTAAATATATTTCCTTAAAAAGTTTTACTTCTTTCAAATATATCTGTATTTGAAGTAAGAAATTATTCTTGTAGAGAGACAAGTGTTTTACTTGGTTGTAATCGATAATATTCTTGGTTATAAGGCTTGTTTTAAGAAAAATATATTTTCTCCAAGAAACAAATTTTTCAACCGAAGAAATAAAAGAGGCAACGAAAGAGTGGATCAGATATTTGAATTAAGAAAATAAATTCTTTTATTAAGGATTTTAAATATTTAAGGTAAATCTTATAAGTACTTATGTTAGGTTGAAAATTCGTTTTAAAATATATTATGTCATTTTTGCGGTGGGGTTAATTTGACTACGTGACACTCGAACGATTACCAATAATGCAGTAGTTGTGTGCATTCATCGAAGATGGAAATGTGAATTGCGATGGTGCTAAATACGTTAAATTGTATACATAAGGAAGTCGGTAAGTAATCCAAACTTTAACTGCTTTATTTTTAAACTGCAGAACCGTACTTAAGCTTTTTTATAATGGAAGTTTTTGAAAGGTAATTACCTTTTGCTAATTTATAGAATTACTCAATGTATATTTAATTACAGATTTAAAATTTGCCTACCAATTCTTAATTCCTCTGCATTTATTGCCTCCAACGGGGCTGCAAAATATCGAAAAAAAAGTATTGGAAACACCAGCTTTGGAAGCTGTAAATAGCATTTTTATCCATGCGAAGGTATGTTTTTCTTTTGTAAATTAACATATCCTGTCTAATTTCCTAATCTCTCTGATTTAAGTAATCTTAAGCTTCTTGGTCTACAACAAACCTTTAAAAGGTAATAATTAGAAGAGTATAGAATGTTTGCTACCCATAAGCTGTATAAATTAATAAATAAATAATTATAATTATGTTGTTTAATTGAGGTGAAAAATAAAAATAAAAACAGCATGACCCTACATTTGATGCTTAGTTACACTAACAAGTAAAAATATATCAACTATTATACCACATCTTATCTACTATTTATTATGAAGTATATGTATTCATTGTAAAATAATGTATTTCTTCAGATACCCGAAAATTTTGAAATGTTAATAAAGAAGCAACAAGTGACTGCCGATATTCGGAATAACAGCTGAAGATTAAAGTCTAATTAAAGGATCCAGAAAATTCGACTGCACGTTGCGGAAAATTAGAAAATGTATAGCCTCGTGTGAGGTGTGTTCTATAGTGCTGTAATACGCTTTTTCCTATAACGCCAAAATTATAAATAAAAAATAAATTCATGTTTCGAATAGCTTTTTTTTTAAAACATAATTGATGTTATAATAGTAGTAACATTATTATTATGGTAACTAAAGAAATATAAAAACAATCTGAAAAGAAGACTTTCACTTAAACTAAATATATTTTGAAAGAAGATTGTGGTTTTATTTACAAAACTGCTATATTTTCTAAAATTGTTTTTTTTATATGTAAAAAATTTACCATTAATCCCAAATAGAATACTAGATAGAGATATATATCTAGTATTCAGTTTGATGTTAGTGGCAAGTTTTATATACATATAAAAAAATCATTTTAGGAAACAGTATTGTTGTAAATAAAACTATTATCTTCTTTCAAAATAACAAATATTTAATTCAAGTAGAAGTCCCCTTTTCCTAACCAAAGGTAATCTCTTGAATTAAAAGAATATTTCTTCTTTAGAGTAAAATTCAAATTTCTTTGCAAGAAAATAAAGCTTCAATCAACGAAAAATATTCTTGTACTAAGATATCTACATACCTAGGCTGAGACTGCAATGTTTCAACTAATAGTAAGTTTTATTCAATTCAATGAAAGATTTTTTTTGGATTAAGATATCTTTTCTTAAAAATTAAATAAACATTATTTTTGTTCCGAGAATATATTTATTTGCATATATATGAATCAATGATATTCTTAACTTAAGTAAAGTTTCTTTAAATTGAACATTTCTTTTTATGTGTGTATAATAATTTTATAATATAAAATATACAGATGACAAAAATAATTGATAATTAATTTAGCTGGTTTAAATATTTATTTATTAAGACCACTTTTCATTTTGGTTAACGTATAGGCAAACCGTTGTGCATATAATTTGAATTCATATAGATGAATATTTAACAAGTTTAAATCATGATTAGTTAATGATACAAATACTTTAAATGTGAAAGATATACATATCAAATCGTTATAAATATGGCATATACAAAATGATGTACGAAAACAAAATTAAAATGGTTTGGAAGTATCACAAGAATTGAACAAAACAAACCATCAAAAAGGGTTCAACAAGCCAAATGAAGAACAGATGAAAAAGATAAACCATGCAAAGACTAGACATGTGACGTGGAGTGAAGCGAAAAGAATGGCAAGAGGTAAGATAAGTTTTAT
Source organism: Protaetia brevitarsis (assembly GCA_004143645.1). Classification (NCBI taxonomy): domain Eukaryota; kingdom Metazoa; phylum Arthropoda; class Insecta; order Coleoptera; family Scarabaeidae; genus Protaetia; species Protaetia brevitarsis. Next base: position 3,527,908 of record RXPK01000157.1, read on the forward strand.
TTCCTAAGTAATATCTAATACATACAGAAAGCTAACAGAACAAAGAAAATAAACACTAGTAAAGTAAATGAAAATAGAAGGCAAAAATGTTTATGTGAAGCCTGAAGTGATCTTTTAATTTTAAATTCATTTCTGTCTTCATTCAGAAATGAAATTAAAATTAAAAAAAAAAAATTAAAATATACTAATATATGTCAAGATAAAAGAGTAAATTCTGAAATGCTATAATACGCCTTATTTAATAACAATTGTTTTATCTCTCTCTTGAAGATATTGATCGACATCTCTATGTAGCTGAGAGGTAGGTTATTGAAAAATATTATGACTTGATAGCGCATAAAAAGTGGAGTCGCTAGAGGCAAGGAATCTCTAAATTTATATTTGTTCTTGTATTGTATTCATGTACATGTAAGCGTTGTTCAGATGTATTGAAATTTTCTTGAACGCATATTAAACAATTATAGATGTGCGTTCAACACCCTCAGGTTCCTAGGAAGTGATTTACAATGTTTACAATTACTGATAGCTATTTTACAAAATTAACTTTTTATAAATTAGAAATACGTTTTTTTTCAACATAATTGACTAATTTAGTTTTATGTAAACCTTTCTTCTAAAATTTTCACCAGTACGGGTAGAATTGCTGTTGCCCTGTAGTTATTTATTAAATCTTTGCGCCCTGTCTTAAATGAAAAGGTCCGCATAATATTTATTTATAGTTGAATGTTGAATTTATTGTAACGTGTAACTAACAGCTTCTTGCGGGTTTCGCCGTGTGTCAAAACTTTCGCTCGACGTTTCGCTGTTCATACTGACAGCTTCTTCAGGATAACTACGCAGTGTTATTGTAACGTATCTTAGGATATAATAAGGTTTTCAATACCACTTAGACAACTTAGTAATTCTAAATGCGTCCACGTAACATCTACTCCGCTTGCTTATGCTCAACTTAATGCTTAAATTGGTCTTGGTATTATAATTAGCCTTTACATATATTTTTACTGCATACTGTGACTCTATAAAAATAATTTCTCACTAAAGTGGCGGTAAATTGGTTTTTAAAGATGTAATCCCATTGTGGGCGATAACACAATGATTCATATTCTATTTCCTTTCGTCTCCCTTCATTGACAACCTAATCATCTTGCAATCTGTTCGCCACTAATCATCCGCTTCCTATTTCGTGCCAACACCGCGACCGCTTATGCGAAATGAGCCAAGACCCTATAAAAAGAAAGATTCACACGGGGGTCGCCATAGTCGTTAAACGGATGATAGTTAGGGTGCCGTCATAAGAGAAATAGCCTAGCGAGCAACGGCGACGACATAGCGCCAGAGGTGGGGATATGTATGCGGAAAAAACGAAGGAAATTTGTACAACAGACGACCGTCTCGACAGGCAATGCATTACTCAACAGTTCAGACTGCCTACTAGAATATTTACCATATCATCAATATTAATACTTTATTCCGGACTATACGCTAACGGCCAGCTAGCACTACGTATGTATATGCATATATTCGTGGGCGAACAAGAAGCCAGTATGTAGATGTTGACCCTGCGGTAATTTAGGAATGAAAGATTCTCTGTTCCGCTTATTCTTTTATTTTTAACTTATTACACTCATCACAATTATTGATCGGCGTGCATCAAATCATATGCATAGTGTAGTCAAAGCCTTATGTATAGATTTCTTTTATACTGCTATTGGAAAGGAGTATAATAGAACTCCAAGGAATAATATCCACCTTGCTAAAGAAAGGCCGAGAACTAAAAATTTATACAGAAAAGATAAGCTTTGAAATTAAATAAATAACAAACAAGAGTTAGTGGATTAGATTGGATTATGGGTGTGGTGGCCATAAAGATTCAGATATGCTGTAATTCTTTTAACCCTTAGAAGGCGCTCTTTAGGTTCTTTAGGCTCTTTGGTTTCTAAATTACACCCATCATTTTTGAGAGTAGCTCCTTTATTTAGCTCTTTGTTCTAGAGTTCTTTGAGCCTAGTTGTCCTTGCTAGTCAATCGCAGTAACACAGTGTCCTCTGCCAGGCCTATGTTACATATGTGCCCGTATAGACTGCAGTGACTGGTTAATCCTACATGGTGTGATTTTCATAGTCTTCTTGCTCAATGGGTCATTAGTGAATTTAGGTTGTTGTTCCTTCAAGAATTGCTTGGCCTCTCCTTCATTTGGCGAATTGGTAATACGGGAGAAAGGACCCAGCTCCAAATTATTATGACGATCCTTGCCTTACCAGATCGTATGCCGCTGTGTTTGCCTTCACGCGTGTGTGGTTGAGAACGGAGACCAATGATAGGTTCTTTTAGGTGTCTAATACTTATACTTTGCCTTAATCCTTTTGTATTATTTACTCTTTAGCCTGAGGATGGGTGGTTCAACCACCTGAAACATGTCGCCAGTATTTCACCATTCATAAAAAAAGTTTGTGAGATTTACACCTGATTTTCATTCATCACTTTTTTTTATATATATATAATATTGCTTTGCTTTAAATAATTTTTTTTTTCAGTATGTGATTAGATATATTATTTCATGTTAGCTTTTATTATGAATTAATGTTTTTTTCTTCTGCACCGCAACTTGTCATTGGAGTAAAATTAAAATAAGAATCGATATTACAATGCTTCAACCCCAGTTCTAAATTAATATTCTTTTCGCAAAATTGTTTTCAGTACATATATAGGGTTTTCCACGGAAGTGACTAGCTAGCAGTTTTCCGGCTTAATGAAATTCCTCAGTTTTAAAAATTTGGGGTTTGCAACAACTTGGCACTTACTTTTTTCCTAAAATGTTTCCAACTTTTTTGCACTTCCGGTTAACCGGTGGTCACTATGAACTTTGTTATTTTAAATATAACACCCTATATACTATTATATTTTTTAATTTACCATCAAATTCTATGACGATTGCTACTAGGGATTCCTATACCTATCTTCAACTGTTTTTGAGATATTACAATTTTTGTTAAAATTTTGACATTTACGTCGTTATATGTAATTGATTGATTCTCACTAGGTTTAAGTGTCCGAAGTCTCCCACTTTAAAATTAATAAGTATTAACATTGTTTTACTAAAACGTAATAAAAAATTCATTGTAATTATACAGGGTGTTTAAAAATTAGTGGCACATCAAAAAATTTTGAAAATTGTAAAAATTCATTTTTTCAAATAGAACACCCTGCATATTTTTGTATTTTTGGCTGTAGAATTAAATTTTACACCGATTTGCTAAACATTCCCCATACCCATCTTCAGTAGTTTTCTTTTAAATTACTCGTTTTGTTTATTACCGCTTCCAAATGGCCGAACAATTTCTATCTGGTGGGCCATGACTTTAACATCACAACGATTTATTATTATTAGTAAATATTATTGTTATAATCATTTTTTGTTACTCGTCGCGTGTTCAGATGGATGCATTTTATTGTGAGACTTCTGAATTAGATAATGAAAAATATTGAAGGAGCTTATTTTAACCTGGATACTTTAAGCTGATTTTAGATTGACTAAGAATGCATTTTTTTAATTCTTTATCAACAACAAATAAAAACTTTTATTTATCTGCCTTTTCTTTACAGATACATAGTCTTTTATGTTTAATGATACACAAAAAATATAATCCCACTTCGCTAGATGGCTATGAAATTGTGTATATGCCCGATATAACTGCCTTCACCACAGCAGATCATGCGAACGAGCTAGATGTATATTGCTTGGCGTTGGTTTTGTTTTCATTCGTCAAGCTCATTCGTTAAGTTATTATGTTTGCTACCACTAGTTGCTACAATTCATTATCGATGGTGTATGTATAAAAATGTAAGTGTTTAAAATAAAACAGTTAAAAAAGTACAAAGGCTTGGCATGACAACTGATGAAACTGAGAGGACCACCCGAAATAATTCTTAAAGTGCGCACATCTTGTAACTTGTAGATTAGTCTAATTTAGGTTGCTCCGAAGAACTTTACTGCATCTTTTAAAACATGTGAAGTGAAGCATTATGTACTAATACATATTATCTTCTAGGAACGAGTGAACGAATAGGACCGTTGTAGATTAAATATTTTAGATGTAGATACTGGCTGTTGATTATACTATTGTAACGTTTTTCGGTTCTTAAAACGTTGTCGGGGTTTTAGAAAAACACACAGGCGATATATTTAAATTCACTTATTCTATTAACACTATTACGGTAATTAAAATCTATTAAAAATGCTTATTAACTATATCACTTAACCACTAATGTCATTATTTATGTAAACGATATTTATATTACATGTCTAATTCAAACGCGACCGCACTATCGAACTCGTATCGATTGACTCCCTCCTGGCCAACCCGACGCGTTATTTATAGCTGGCGCGAACTTCCAGATTGTTCGGGGGCCTTCTAGAATGTCCTCGAAGATTCTGGAGAATATTCTCGAATCTTCGACCCGGTGCTGCCCTCTGTTATTCGTCGTAGGTAGTTCTTCTTCCGCTATGCTAGCGCCATCTAGGGACGCCTATCGAACCGCCAGTTGAAAAGTTGGCGCTCGTACAACTGCTCCTCCTTAGATCTGTTCCGTCCCGGAACAGGAACTATCACCTCCATGAAGATACGAACAGTTCTCTCCATTTCTACACGACGAGGTCCGGAAGAAATAGCACGCTACCGTCCGCCGTCTCCTCCTGCTGACCGCGGGTTGTAGCTGCCATACTAGAACTCTATTCCAGTATATGGAAATTTCTTCGAGCATGTTCCTTACGACCTCCAGTCCAAGCCATCCAATCCACAGCCTATTTTTGGCACCCTGATCTTATTGATCTCCAGCTCCAACAGCTGCTCTCTTAAAACTTATCAGGCTATCCCACATCGTCCGGTAGGTTGGCTTGCCAACTGAGGCTTCTTTGGTCACCAAGTAGAATAAAGGCCGTTTCTTTCCTGGCAAGTGCAGAGCCTTGCCCACCTCAGGTTCTGGCTTCGAAGATCTGGACGCCACCAATTCTTCTTGAAGACGGTAGCTATCCCTTGCCCATTCTTAAATCTTGGCAACACAGTGTGCTAACGCGCACCCTTCAGGAGCCAAAAACAAATCCTCCTGAATCTCCGTTGTTACACCATGACGCACTTTGCGGCCATTCCCTACTTGTCCATGAACTCCTCATAGCTGAGTTCTTCTTCGGGAGTCTACAAACTCGGACCATCTGCTCGTCTCTTGATTGTCCCAAGATAAGGAGCTAGGCGATTAAAATGCACCACTCTTGCTTTCCATGGGTTTCTTTCTGATGCGATAGATGACGTCATTAATTCGCTTTATCACTTCGTAAGGCCCGTCCCACGATCGTTGCAGTTAGGTGAGAAGCCTCGACGTCGCTGAGGATTGAACAGCCAGACCAGGTCTCCAGGCTGATATCCGCCTTCATTCGCTCTGATGTCGTAGTGTTCTTTCATGCGGTCACTTGCTTCATGGATATTCGCCCTCAACCGATCGTGAATATCATCCATTCGCCTCCGCAAGTTCGAAACATAGTCATCTCCAACTACTTCTTTCATTTGGTTTAAAGCCGAACTTAAGATCGCATGGTAAGCGCAGTTCTCGTCCAAAAAGCACACTAGATGGACTTTGGCCAGTGGTTTCGTGGACCGATGCTCTATACGCCAGCAAGAATAGATGTAGCTGCTGGTCCCAATCTCGCTGGTGGGCTGCGACAACTTTTGATAGATACTGATACTGTCCTGTTCATGCGCTCCACCATGCCATCTGATTGCGGGTTGCAAGGCAGTTGTTCGGGTCTTGCGAATACCAATATTTTGCACATCTCTTGAAACACTGCTGATTCAAAATTCCGTCCCTGGGCGGAGTGAAGTTCAAGCGGCACACCAAACCGACTGAAAAGTTCTTTAACTAAAGTCTCAGCCACTGTAACAGCTTCTGATTTGGTAATGCGTAAGCTTCCACCCATTTGCTGAAGTAGTCTACTGCAACCAAGATGTATTTATTTCCAAATTCCGTCGTGGGAAATGGTCCGGCAACATCAATCGCAATCCTTTCAAAAGGACTGCCAACGTTGTATTGCCTCATAGGGCCCTCTTCCTTTGGGAAGGTCCATTGGCAGCGGCGCAAGTTTGTACATCTCCGGCACCAGTCTTTCACGTCATTCTTGCAATTAACCCAATAGAATCGCTCTCTGACCTTCTCTATAGTCTTCCGGACTCCAAGATGCCCTCCCGATGTTCCATCATGAAGAAGTTTTAAAACTTCGGGAATTCTTGCTTTCGGAACCACAATCTGAAGTCTGCTATTGGTCCAGCTTCGTCTTCTAACACTCGTCTGAGAAGACCATTTTCCATTACAAAGAGCCCACTGAGCCCAATACGATTTTAGCTCTTGCGAATATCGTGCTACCGTTTCCCAGTTAGGCCGCGCTTCTTGCATCTTCCACTCCATCACACGCTCAAAACTTCGTCAGACCCTGGTCAGCTCGGATTTGGTCTTCAGTCCATCTATCATCTATGACAGCAGTCCTCAAGCAGGTTGCTTCATTTTTCTCTTCGGCACGACAGCAGTGCGTGCAATCCTTGGAACAGGGTCTCCTCGATAGTGCGTCAGCGTTTCGATGACTGGTTCCAGGCCGATGTTCCGAATCAAAGTCATACTCTTGCAGACGCTCTATCCATCTGGCAACCTGCCCTTCCGGATTCTTGAAGCGTAGCAGCCACATCAATGCCGCATGGTCGGTTCTTAACAAGAACTTCCTGCCATAGAGATATTTATGGAAGTGCTCTATAGACTTAACTACGGCCAACAGCTCTCTCCTGGTCACACAATAGTTGCGTTCCGGTTTCGACAGCACTTTGCTGAAGTAACGAGCACTTTTTCGTGGCCATCTTGAACTTGGGACAAACGCCTCCGATGCCACGTTGCTGGCATCAGTATCCAAAATGAATTTCCTTCAGCCTGTGGATAGCACAAGATGGGCGCAGTGGTCAGCTTCTGTTTCAATTCTTCAAAGGCATCCTGGCAGCTCTTCTCCCAGACGTGTCTCTGCCCTCTTCAGTTAGTCTCGTGATAGGCTTGGCGATGTTAGCAAATCCAGGAACGAATCGTCGGTAATAAGTGCATAGCCAAGGAAACTTCTTATTTCATGCTTGTCTTCGGAACCGGCCAAGACTTGACCGCTTCTGTCTTCCCTGGGTCAACCGACACTCCATCCTCTGATACTACGTGGCCGAGGTAGTGCACTTGCTTCCGGAACAGGTTGCACTTTTTGGGGTTAAGCTTCAAATTCGCTCCTTTCAATCGCTGAAATACTTGCTCCAAGTTCTTCAAATGGTCCTCAAAAGATTTCCTAAAACAATTATATCGTCGAGGTATACAAGCAAGTTTCCCAGGATAGTCTCTCAGTACGTTGTCCATCAATCTTTCAAACGTCGCGGGAGCATTACATAACCCAAATGGCATGACGTTAAATTGCCACAATCCTGTCCCGATCGTAAACGCCGTCTTCTCCTTATCCTTTGCCTCTACTTCGACTTGCCAATAACCACTCTTCAGGTCGAGGGTCGAAAATACCTTACACCCACCTAGGGTATCTAAAGTGTCATCGATTCTGGGCAAAGGTAACTGTCCTCTTGGTTACATTATTTAGTTGTCGATAATCCACGCAGAACCTAGTTGAACCATCCTTCTTCTTCACCAGTACCACTGGAGAAGCCCATGGACTGTTCGATGGTTCAATTACGCCATCCTGCTCCATATCCTGTATAATTTGTTCTGCTTCGGCTCGTTTCGCCAATGGCAATCTTCTGGGGGCTTGGCGGATCGGCTGGGCATCTCCAGTGTCTATTCGATGTCGTACAACATTAGTCCTGCCCTCGTGTTCCGGTCTTCTGCTTGGAAAGATCTTGGTAGCGTCAAGCAGCTGTTTCACGGTATGGCGTTGTTGTGTTGTCAAATCCTTGCAAGACAAGTCAATGAAGTTATTCAACCATCCAGGAAGCGGATCTGGAGTTGTTGTTACGCCATCCTCTTTGTTGACAATCGACGACACACTAGCACAACTTCCAAAGGTACGCCTTCTTCAGCTTTACTGGATAACTATTGACGTTCATCAGTCGGACGGGCAGTTTTTCTCCAGCTTGTATCACTGCCTTAGCGACCAGTATTCCACGACCTTGACCGCTAATCGCTCCCGGTTCCAGCATTAAAACTTGCCCTTTGGGAATGTCTCCACTCACGCTCGCTTCCAAATGGTTTCACTGCGGCTCGCCACAGTTACTTCTTCTGCCAACACTACGCAGGCCGACATATTCTTGCTATGGTTGAGAATAACTTCTTCTTTGCCAACCTTCAACACTCCTGCTTGCAAGTCCAGTTTGAACCCAAATTCTGTCATTATGTCCATTCCGAGGATTACGTCTTGTTCTATATCTGCAACTACTACACGATACTGGCATGCAGTATCACCAATACGGAAGTGGGCCATCGTCTCCCCAACACGTTGACTGATTGCCCAGTTGCCGTACGTAGCGTCCATCTGGTTGGATGTATCCGGTTCTTCTTTCCCACTGCTTCCGGCCGAAGAATTGTCATTGTTGCACCAGTATCTAGCAGTAAATCTCTCGGTTTCCCATTTACATGCCCATACACGACGAGGCTGCTAGGTCTACATCCCACTGAAGCAACAATCACTGGTGTTACTGGGCATCAGCTACATAGGTCGACGATCGCCCCTTCTCGTCGGCCCATTTTAGTTTTCCGTCGGCTTTGGTTTTCGTGGATCGGGACACCGACTACGTACGGCCCCATCCTTCCACAATTCCAGCATCGTCTTCCTGTTGCCTAGTTTGCACGGATTCCATTTTCGTCATCAATTCCGTCATATTTTCGTCATCAATTCCGTCATATTTTTCGTCATCATTTCGTTTAATTTCGTCATAATTCCTTCTAATGGCTCTTCTTCCTCGTGACTCCCTAGAACACGGACGCGAGCAGGTCTTTGACCGATTGCTTCACGGCTTCAAAATCTAGTGCTTGAGCTAAAGCCTGGTTCAACGTTTGCGGCGAGCGAGCTTTACTGCCTGTTGAGTATCCTTATCGAGCAGGCCATCCAGGAATTTTTCCACAGCGAGACTCTCGCACACATCTTCCGGTACCGTTGGGTACGCACTCTTAATTAGACGAACGACGTCAGCTTCATACTCCTGTAGAGTCTCGTTCGACCTCTGACAGCGATTTTTCAACTGCGAGCGATATACTTGCTGCAGATGTTTGTTACCGAAACGCATCTCCAATTGATTAAGTAGCGTTTGGTAATTTTGTCGCTCCGTCGAAGGAATAACCTGGAGTACCTTCAAAGCATCGCCGCGCAGAGCTACTGATAACATGGCTGCTTTGGTAGCTTCCGTCCAGCCATATACCGTAGCTGTGGTATCCAGCAGCGTCAAATAGTCTTCCAAGGGAGTCTTCCCGTCGAATGTAGGCAGGTCACATTTATTTTGAACCGTACAGATGGGCACTGAATTTCTTGGTTCCATCTGAGCGCTTCCCGTATTGGTAGAATTTCCAGTTTCTTCCGTGTTTCGTATGGTTCCAGAATGAATTTGTTCTTCTAGCACCTTCATGCGATCGTCCAATTCTTCAATCATTCTAGATTTTTCGTCGATTCTGTTCATTAATTCGTGTTTTACATTAAGAGAATTTTCTATAATTTTTTCTTCCAATTTTCTAGAATTTTCTGTCACTTTCTCTTCTAGTTTTCTAGAATTTTCTATATTCTTCTCGTCCATGTTTTCATTTTTCTAGAACTTTCTCTCTAGTTTTCTAGAATTTTCTATATTCTTCTCGTCCATGTTTTCAATCTTTTCTTCCAGTTTTCTAGAATTTTCCATATTTTTCTGAGAATTTTCTAGAACTTTCTCTTCTAAATTGCGAGAATTTTCCATAACTTTCTCTTCTATGTTGTGAGAATTTTCTAGAACTTTCTCTTCTAATCTTCTAGAATTTCTGTAAGTTCTTTTAGAAGTTCGCCATTACCACCAGACACTTCAAACAAATATGTCTCAGGATCTTCACCAGCTGCTTCTATTGCTCTTCGTAATCTCGACTGAAGCTCGGCCTTCCTTCCACTCGTATCTTCATCCCTTTCTTCTAATTCCCGTTTGAGATCTACCACTTTCAAGTCCACTAATTTACAGTATTTCGCTGCCATTGTTTCTAATTACGCACTATTAGTCCACTAATATATCGCCAAATACCCCACACCTGACACCAATTGTAACGTTTTTCGGTTCTTAAAACGTTGTCGGGGTTTTAGAAAAACACACAGGCGATATATTTAAATTCACTTATTCTATTAACACTATTACGGTAATTAAAATCTATTAAAAATGCTTATTAACTATATCACTTAACCACTAATGTCTTTATTTATGTAAACGATATTTATATTACATGTCTAATTCAAACGCGACCGCACTATCGAACTCGTATCGATTGACTCCCTCCTGGCCAACCCGACGCGTTATTTATAGCTGGCGCGAACTTCCAGATTGTTCGGGGGCCTTCTAGAATGTCCTCGAAGATTCTGGAGAATATTCTCGAATCTTCGACCCGGTGCTGCCCTCTGTTATTCGTCGTAGGTAGTTCTTCTTCCGCTATGCTAGCGCCATCTAGGGACGCCTATCGGAACCGCCAGTTGAAAAGTTGGCGCTCGTTACACTATAATAGAACTAAAGGTTCGGTGAAGTCACTGAGAAAGCAGCCAAAGGTAAAAAAAATATACCTCCTTCACATGTTACTTAAGCTTTCGCTAATATTTATTAGTTTCTTCAGAGATACATTTTAAGAATTAAGAAAACGGCGAACAACCATAAAAGTTGTCTTTTAAACCAACATTAAGAGAGGAGTGACCACGTGGTCTGCAATCTTCACGTTCTCAGTAACTCCACCGAACCTTTAGCTCTATAAAATATTTTAATTGATAAATAAACCGATTATTGGTTGGCTTTATGAAAATACAACCGCTTCTTGTGTGCTCACTGGTTTTTGCATTTCAAACTAAATATACTATTTCCATCAAGCTGCCGTTATTAGGTTCAAAACCGATGTGTGGTAACTTATATGGCAGCATCAAAACGTTTATCAGGCCCCAGCTTGCTATCAGGCACTGCTCCTTTTGGAATGCACTCGCCCGTAAAAGACACTGTAAATCTCTAGGCTTCATCCGAATGAAGAAAGACTCCGTAAGGCAGTCTTTATGAGCAGGGACAGATTGAGATTACTGATAGGAATCTTTACTGGGCACCGCGCACTAAATAAACACATGCACCGCATGGGGCTAGTGAACTCTCACCTGTGGGAGTGTGGAGGAAACTCCTGGCCCTCTTTCTGTTAACTGCCCGGTATCGGACGGGGAGAGGCAGACACACTTTGGGATCGATCGGTTGGAAAAAACCCAGAGTCGGTAAGTTGACTCTCAGCCAGATTGCTTTTTGATAGGGCGCAACCTGATTGACAATGAGAGGGCTAAAATTGATGTGGGGCACAATAGGTCTTTCTGGCCAAGTTGCCTTCTTCGGGCTACACCCGCCCATGTTCAAAAAAATGTATACTATTCGGTCATGTCAATACTTTAGAGAGACGTGAGTTTTGTGTGTAAGTGTAATTTATCTGAAGATTTTGTCAACACGATGAGAAAACCGTAGTTCACATTATGTACCAACACAATGAAACGGAAAAGAAAATATTTCTACCACTGAGCTTTGACATTCCTACCCTAAAAGATGATAAGCCTAATTGAGAAGGCAAAATTAGAGAATCTTTTCTAGGATAAAAGGGATCACAGTAGATCTGAAAAGGAAATTTAAGGCATCTCTACTTGTGTGTGTAAAGTTTTATCAAAGTCACGATTGTGATACTTCCTTTGTCAGTTTTTTGTTTATTATTTTGATTGTCAGTTTAAGGTGAGCAGGAAAATGATTTAGAAAGCCTCTAGTCCTGAATAATTGTTGCAAATAGTTGTGCATTAAACATTATGGGTGCTAATCACTGCCAAGGCATCTAAATGCCTAATAAGAATTTTTACTTATCTATATTTTATACAGACAGGTGGTTGTCTAACAGGATTTTAATCCGGGTTGCGGCAACAGCAGTTATTGGCGAGAGGAAAGAGTGGGCGAGTGAAGTTCGTCTGGTTCCGTCTTTCGATATTATACCGTGACTTGACGCTATTCACGGTAGCGTAGCGAATTAGAGGCGGTTCCAGCAAACGAAAAGCAATCTGGAAACTGCTCATTTTGGATGCAGTTACACGATATGGACGACTGAACTAAGGGGAAAAGATTGTTATCGCGTGCGGCACGAACTAATTCCCTATACCTCCCATTTTCTACCTCCTTTCTACCCATTCATGAGTTCATCACTCAATTTACTGCGACGGCGCGATATTTAGACCTACCGTCTTCTTAAGGTTGTTAATGGATTTTAGATAGGTTCCGAATTGTGTCTGTCTGGTGTAATCTTCATGACGATCGATCCGTTCGAGTATGTAATTGAGAACTCCACTCATGTTATCATCTAAAAGATGAAGCAGTATTTTATGCTGCTTTCACATACACTTTATTATTTTGTAAGATTATTAGTACAAGCTTTATTGCCCTTATTAAAAAAAAAAAAATACTGGATTGGATTAGTTATTATGGAGCATGCACATTGAATGACAGTACTTTCTAAAAGTCACATTTAAGTTGATCTCCCGTGAAAATCGCAAACAAATTCGAAAGTAGCATTTAAACTTCCGCCTTTTCGCGAAACTTACGTAATAATGAGAGTGCTGCTCTTGTCTTTGTTTAGAGAAGGAAGAGTGCCGTCGCTTCAGGGAAATACATTTATCTGAGAAGTTTCGCCCGAATCTGTTCGAGTGTAATTTATTAAAATTAAACTTCAAACTAGGGGCCGAAAAATGAGAGCCGAGAATCAACGAAACAACAAAAGTGGGCGACAATGAGACGAACAATGTCGTTAAATTTATCAGCGAGTTTCAACAGGAAAATGTTGTTTCCTGCAGAAATTAACTCTGTTTAAGGGTAGAGGCTTTTCACAACTGTTCTTCTATTAATGAGATAGACTTCCTTAAAAAAGGTTGTACACAATCGATATTAGATAACTTTGAATTAAAAATAGTTTAACAAAACGTACTGATCGTTTCTTCTGGCAGATGATTCGACTTGACAAAATATTTACAGTAGAGAAACGGAAAATTAAGAGTATGCTATAAAGTTACTTATTTTGACATCGCATGATTAATTGACAAAAAAATATTAATTTTACAAGGCGATCCATCATATGAGTGAATATAAGTTGATCTATGTGTAGTGCTTTACATAAAAAATACCAGATAACTTTCATTTTTTACATTATTTTATACAATGACATCTAGTTTATTTCGTGTTCTTTCTATGTATTGTGTAGTATATCCTTTTAGTCAAAATCCTTTTTGACGTATTGCTGTGGACAGGTTTTCGCAAATTCAGACGTTTTCTTGTTTACTCCGATCAGCCTTTGTCAATGTTTCGAGCAAATTTTCACAGATGTATATTTTATTTTTATTTAAGATTTAGTTAATGAATTGATTGTATGATTTATTTAGTTAACTGTTCAGTTGTTTTAAATTAATTTCAGTTATTAATATGTTTTGCGTTCATTTGTATTGTTTATGTTGTTATGTTTTGAGATTTTGTCCGTTGGCGGACTGATCTCTGTGCGGCTTCGCTGTACGCAGCGGTCGCGATTGTAAGAACTAGTTCCGAGATAGACGTTAGAGCGTAAGTACATGTGTTTTTGAATTCATTGCTGCCATTTTGTTTATTCTTATGATTTAAAGATTTGTTTCGCTTATATTGATTTTTTCTCTGTCCATCAAGTAACTCGAGTAATAATAATTGTTATTATATTGTTATGTACACATACGGGAAGATATTTTAGTTTAAAGAGTTAATTTTCGTTTTTTTTTTAATTTTGTTGATTTGTATTTAATCATTAATCACCTCGGGTTGGGTGAATAGAAGCATTGTGCTTGTATTTAAATTTTTCTTTTGTAAATTTACTTGAATTGTCCACGTTTAATTTAGTTTGTTTTATTTTGAAACCACGTGGATTGATTTGATATAAAAAGGATTATCTTCTTGCACAAATTTGTTTTTTTGCTTTGATATAGGATTTAGCATTGTCTTATTGCAATTTAGAATCAGAGGCAGTTTTTGATTTAGACCAGGACCCTCTGTCCAGGGTTTTTTTTTCTGCACAATTTTGTAATTTACATTTTCTTTCCTTTTTTTTATAATAAAATTCATTGGTTGTTATTTAACGTCATTAAAAATTCTGTTCTTTTATTTAATTAAATCTTTTCAATTTTTGGGATATTTAAAAAAGTCAGATTTCTTTCTCCCACAATTTACTTCGTCGTGGTTAAATTCAAGTTTTAATTCGCGAGGGTAACCCTGAGATTAATTATTCTGTTGCGCCCTTTTAATTTTTTTTTCCGTTGAGCTAGCTAATTTAATTTTTCATTTTTAATATTCATTTTGTATTTTTCAAATTCAGTCAGTACACAGTAGTATGTTCAAATTTCGGTGTGCGTAAGTTTTTTAATTTTATCAAACTTCTGTTTTGAATAAACCATGATATTTCCGGTTAGAGTTCTTGTTTGGGTTTGATTTCATTAATAAACCAATGAGCGATCTGTGTTGTTCTGTAATTATCCCTCATTTGATCCACGTAGTGGGAAGACCTGTTTCTATTTTATCTTTGCAAATTTTTGAAGAAATTAGATTTTTATATGTTTGGAAATCGTTTTTTTTTTATTGTCTACCCGTTTGACCTACGTAAGTGGAACTGAACACTTAATTAAATAAGTGCCAGTTTCTTTATCTTACTAACCTTGTGTTTACAGTTGTTTAATTTTTTTTTTTTTGATGAGGTTATGAGAGATCATGTTTGGATTTTAGGTTCATGTTGGTAAAAGGAAGTTAATTAAGATATTTAATAAAACTAGGTTATGTATGTATAATTTATTTTATTAATTTTTGAAAAGTAGTCGATCGGGTATGCCAGTGCTCTTTGTATATAACAATTTGGGGATGAAATACGGCGCTTATACAGTGGCGTATCTACGTAGTCATGGGCCTATGTTTCAAAATTAAGCCAGGCTTCACTAAATAAGTTGGGCAGATAGGAATACATGTTGAAAAACCTTATAATGGAAACAGGAAACCAAGCATCAACAGATTCCAAAGGTGAATAGTGCTATGCAACAGGGAGCCAACGCTCAATTGATGGTTAGTTCCCTGTTGTGTAGCATCATTCAAATATAGAGAAAAAACTAGGTACACCTTTCAGCGTTGGGTCACACTGGTCCGGAGAAGTTCCGGCCGCGGAGCTACGCCAGCGTATTTAATATATAACCACCTAAAGAAGGCAATTAGCCGAAACCGGTAGTGCAGGAGAGTTTTATTATTAAATACTTTTTATCTTTTCCAAAATAACCCAAATTATGGACATAAAATCACCATTAAGATTTTGAACAGATCGAGAATATTAAATTATATTGCAAAACTTATAAATTTTAATTTGAGGTAAAATATATATGGTGAATTGAGATATTTCTATTTATTGTATATTTATATCGTATATCGCGATTGAAGAGTACCAGTAGTAGTATCTTTCCAAAAGGATTGGTTAGAATAGCTATAGTTAGTGCTATTATTCAATTTCCAAATTACATTTATACGCCATAAGTTAAAGAATGGAATGTCATTAAACAACGACGAAATGTGGCTAATTGTATAAAAAAATGTTTAAGTGAATACCGAATGATCTGTTAAAATTTGGTTATTTCTAGTTGACCTATTTAAAACACAATTTAAAATCTATATTGTTTTTTTTTTTAGTAATTAGTGGCATAGGATGAGATTAGATGAAATGAGTTAAACCATTTCAATTTCATGAAGTTACACTGTTGAAAATATTATCGGTGTTGACGTTAAGTTTGCGCTAGTTGTGCAGTAGTTGCATTTTAGTGTTGATTTTTACAAACTTTGTCAGACGAGTTGACTACGTATATTTAATAGAACAGAAATTACTAGAATTTCGTGTGAATTCTTTGTTCAGATATGAGGATTTTCAATTTTTCTAGACATTCAGAAGCGTCAACCAATCAAATTTTTTCCCTCGGGCAGAAATATAGAAACCCCACCTAATCTAATACGGTATTGCATTATACGCACCACGTGCATTGCACGTGTATGTTTTCGGGTTTGTTTCTGCGTATTAACTTATCCAAACAAACCACCAGATGTGTACTGACCTGCAAAGTGTAACCTTGTGTTATTAAGCGTTAATTCCAGTGTGCATAAAAAATTTCAACATCTTAAAAATGTAATGGGAACATCTATTTACGTAATTAGTTCAGATTTGAGTCAAATCGCAGAAATATTCACTTAATTTTATAATGGTTATCAAAAAATCATTTCGAAATTGGGGACGTTTAGTTAAAATCAAAACTTTTGAATGAGTGGTTCTGCATATTTATAATTGAGAAAACGTCTTAAAGAGAGAATATTATAGCACTAAGAAATAAGAGTTGCATATTAAAAAGACGTCGTGTTTAGAAAACGGTGTTAAATCACCCAATAGACCGCATTCATTCAGTTAAGCAGCTAGTAAATTTGTCTAGTCTAGATCACATAAAATGTGACTAGAAGTATTTTATAATTCCACGTGTCAGTTGGACAAAATAACCCCTTAGCAATAGACAATACTTGACTATCTTTGCTCGTCAAAATTAAACTCGTATAGTTCTCGACAAAATAACACGAAAAGAGTGTGGATCTCTTCTGAAATTAGTCAAAAAAGTTAAAATTTTCAACAGTGCATGGAGTACAAGAAGCTTATAAATAAATGCGTTCTACCTAATTGTACAGAGTGATCGAATTAGCCTATAGGAGAAATTTTAAATTTTATTAGATAAGTGGTAGAAATCGCCCCCATAAACCACATATTTTTGAATAGAGAAAAAAAAAACATTCGCTTCGACTATGCCACTGCCTACTACGCCTTATATTTAAAAAAATCAACTTCATGACGCCTGCGAAAAATGAATGCATAAAGTTAAATTCTGATTTAACTAGCCGATTCTACTCGTAAAAGTGCCTAATAATGTTAAAACAGATTCTTGGTAACATCATCATCGAGTTATTAGGCATTCTAGAAAAGTCGACAAAATCAATTTTTGGCTATAACTCAAAAACAAAAGATTATAACTAATTTTAGTTTTCGCCATTGAGCATATCTCGGAGAAAGAAATCGAGACTTGGCCACTCGTTTTTTACTATCTCCTTCGGTTGCCGAGATGCCCTATTCTGACAGGCAATTTGGACCACCCGTACAGAACAAGTATAATGTAATATGAGAATATAAAGAGAAGGTAGCTCAGCTATATTTAGTTAATTAGTTCTATTAATTTAATTTTAACCCTTGGGATAATGCTTGCTGTAATGTTGTATGTTATTTCAATAGAATTTAAGATGTGAAGAAATGGCTATTCGAACAGACATTCTTGTATGGTTATTTCAAAATAATACATGAATTTGACGTGAATTCATTTCAGAGCCAGCTACAAACATTTAAAGATAGGGCTACTTAATCTGTTTAACAAAAAGTCGTTCATATCTCAAAATCTATTAAAGATAGGTATAGGGAATGCTGATATAAAGTGATAGGGGATGATATTTACTTCTTAATTCCGAATTAAAATACAGGCTATTCTATTTAAAAAAAAAGAATACTTAGTCTGTTTAACAAAAAATCGCTCATATCTCAAAATCTATTAAAGATAGGTATAGGGAATGCTCATATGAAGCGAAAGGGGATGATATTTACTTCCTAATTCCGAATTAAAATACAGGATGTTCTATTAAAAAAAAAAATGAGTTTTCTGCATTTGAAAATATGTCGCTTTGTTCCTCAGTTTTGAACACCCTGTATGTTAGAACATAAAGTGTGCGTACCGTTTCTTAGAGTTATATCTACATTCATAACATAGCAAATTTGGAGTCTCTACTTGCAGTATTAACCGAGATATTAATTTTTCAATGATACAATGATTATGACTAAAACATTATAAACTTTTAATGAACCAGTTACGTGGAATACCCTGTATAAATCAGCACTAAATATTGTCAGTGAAAAACGAAAAAGTTTACACAAATTATGTCCTAATCAAGCAGAATAATGAGTTTCTTGGACACCATTTTCCTTTGAGCTAACATAAAAGCGGTAACAATACATTTTTACAATATGCTGTACATTAGACGATGTCAACATATAACTAAATCTACCTAAATTCAGCACATAGGTAATCACAATATAATAACAAAATGAAAACAATTACAGCTTCCATGCAAACACAACCTATAAATTATATTTTAATAATTAACACATAATATTTTAGAAATATTGAGCAACTTTTGAATTTATCATCTCTTGTCCAGAACATATCAGTTAATTTATAACTCTGGATTACTATAGTAATCCACGCGACCATTCAAGCATCTTTCTTTACAGCCATCCTATCGAAGCATACCGATTGGAGTTTGAGAGAAACGGCAGATAATTTGCTGACTTTTTCAATTGCCTTCAGAACGTGATCAAAAGCCTTTCTTTTTCGATTACTTATGCCTTCGGAAATCTGCCCAAAACTCGGTAATTATTTTATAACGCGAAAATTTTCTCCCCAGAAAATCATTCTCTTTCGCGGGGAAAATGTAGTTTACGGAGTGGTTTCGTCGAAACTTTCTGGAAGTTTTCGAAACGATCCGACTGGCGGCACCGCCGTCTTCATTCTAATTAACGAAACTTTATGAATTCGGTCGTGCTCCTTAATTAACACTTATAGACGGAAGAAATTCCGGTCCTTTATGTGCCGCGTAATTGCGATTCTCGAACGATTTGACCGTCGCGACAACCCCACTTCAGAAACCAGAAACGTGGTGTTAAAGACCGAAAAAGTAGGAAGATTGCAAATAGGAAACTTTGTTGTGGAAATAACACTGCGTGACACGATTTTCGTACCTGAAAAACTGATTACTATTATGGTTTTCAATTAGTTACAATATGTAAGCAGTGGATGTTTTTTGTTTCTATCACGTCTTGTTTTTGAAGTATACACTGATGGCATTAGATAGGCTATGCCGATTCTGGCACAAAATCTTGATATTTACAATGGGGGTAGAGTTCACATTTTATCCCCTCATAGATACAATATGCATATTTACATGTCACTTCATGCTCCTAGCGACAGATTGAAATAATCTACCTGATATACATACCGAGTTTCCAGCCTAAGATGCAACGGTCCATAGCCGATTTATTATTGCTTTTTGGAAAAATGTTTGAAATAAATGTTGGCTCGAATCATATTCTACACATTTTAAAATTAGTTTCAGTAATGACGGACTTCCGGATGTACCGGAAGTAGATACTAACTTTATTATTTTAAATGGAACACCCTGTATATTATTGTATTTTTGGATTCCTTGTTAAATTTAAATAACAATACGTTTGGTATATATTGGGACTAAGTTGTACCGTTTCCGAATTACATGACGTTTTTTTGAAGAAAAATGACATTTGCAATGTCTCCGGTGTTTGGAAATATCTCAGGAAATACGAAGGTTAGAAAGATGCGGTTTTCAGTTTTCGCTTAATTATGAAACAGCACACTTCTTTTATTTTAAAATTGTTGGGTTTACATTACAGAATTATTAAATAGGGCTCTGTAATTTTCGAACTCTAAGATCATGGATAACTTGATTTTTTTTTAAATTGAACGGTATAGCAATTTTTACATAAACGGATGTAAAATTTGATTTTCTTTCGATTTTATACGAGTGTCATTGTGTCTATTTCCAAAGGTTTTGGAGATATTCGCGATTTTTCAGTTTTTCATGATAGATACGTATTGCGAAGCGCCGGCCACCTTCCCCTCGCATTTCGCCAGGCTTGGGACTAATTAACAAAACAAAATAAGTTTTGTCGTTAGTTTTAATTTTTTGTCGTTAATTTAATCGAATTATTGATAATTAAATAAAGCAATGTGTATATTTTTTAAGTTTTTTACCAATAATTATTAGTTACCATACCCGAAAAACTGTACGTGATAGAAAAAAAGTACATAGGTATTCTTATTACGCGATTTCTATAAATAAATAAATAGGAAAAATTGAAGTGGGTACTTAATTTTTTTTTTAATTTGTAACGCAGTGTAATTAACGGGCAGCAATAACACTTCAAGTTTGTAATTCTAAAATGCAATGATATTTGCTCATTTTAATTTATTTTAGTTAGTTATGATGTTACCACGAATCATAGAAAAAGGCAATAACTTTCAAAGTGTGCTTAGAGAAGTGCGTACCCAAGATAGCAATTTAAATATCGAACTGCACAAAGAATAATCATAGTTAACATAGCAAAATATAAACTTGAATGCTGCAGGAATTGTCACTAGCAACAAAATCAGTTGTACCTGTGCTTGCTTTTGGAATTTCAACGTGTTTCAAAACATTTAATTAATAAATAGGCAGATCGGAAGCGATTTTTGAATTAATTAAAAAACATGTATGTGGAATTTTATGACAGGAAACGAATGCGCATCCGTTCATTTTTGTATGTAAATAAACAATAAAACGGCAGGCACATTGAATGTTTTCTGCAGCACTTTTATATTAAAATAATATTTCCATGGCATTTCGGTTTTTGTTATTGTTTACTGTTTGGTGCTTCGAATCTTAACAGAGGCATAAAGTTTTGTTGACGTTGCAACATGGATAATGTGATACTGAAATTTCCCGGATAAATAAAAACAAGTGCTTGGTATATCGGAGATAAAAAGCTACCCACTCGGCTGCGTATACCTACGTTACGTAATGTTTAATGTTATTGTGTACATTGCGGTTAATTTTATTTGCGGTGTTTGCTTTATCTCTATCGTTTCTTTTTAAATAATAATAAAGATGTAATTGCGTAATAATAAAAGGTTAAAATATTGTCAACTTCCTCTAGATAATTTCTGTATGGTGCAAAATAAAAAGCAGCACCACCACTGTACGCAGCTACGTATATCATATAGTGACAAATAAAGACATATTATTACTACTACTACTACTATTATTATTATTATTATTATTATCATTACGATTGTTATCAGTATTATTGTAAATACATGTAACATATTTTAATAACGGTACAAAAAAAGATAAATTATTCCGCAAACTTGCTTATAAGGATTACATATTTAAATAATAAGTAAATAAACCTACCAACTTGTAATGTTGTTTAGTTCATATAATATTTTTATGGTTTTATATATCTCGATTTTAAAACTTCTGGATTAAGTTAATTATAATCTGTTCAGAAAAAAAAAACTTAATGTATGTCACACTTTCGGTTACATCGAATGTCATGACCAACTTTGGTGTTATAAATAGAAACCTATATTTTTTTAGTGTATTTTTAGGTTCTACTAGGCATCTTTAAAGCTAATTTTATAAATCATCTACTTACCTATCGGTTACTTTGATAGTTAGTTAGTTCGTTATTTTCGTTTTTTTTTGTGAAAAAGGGCACAAAAAATATGATGCATTAAATGCGTATGACAGCTATACAGTACAAGGTGGAGTTTTTATGTTGACTGTGGAGGGTGTGAGTCCTTTACTATTTAATAATAATAATAATAATAATATTAATTGCCCAACAGTACAAGTGACCATATTAAGGACAATATACAAATTAACATAAAGGAATGTACATATATATTGAATCAAATTAAATCAGGTTAAATCCACGTGTAGAACATATGAAACGGCAAAAAAAAATATATAAAGTTAATAAATTGAAATTTATAAACATATATACTTAGAAGAAAAACATTATACGAAGCTGTTAATATTAACGTCTAACAATTGTTTTAGGGAACAATTAAATATATCACACTCAGAGCACACACGGTTGTAACTATTACACATTCGAAAGACTGGTGATCTGAACATCAGGTTGGTACGGGCTGCCAATGTGTAGAACGTTGGTACGTTTCTAGCGGACGATCGCGGTACGAAGAATGCCAATTTACTCAGCATGAGTGGAGCGTCGACTTCATTATGGAGGATTTTGTACAAAAAAGAAAGACAAGTATTGCTCTGTCTTAACTCCAACGGCGCTACAGAAAAGGCACTTAATAAGGTTTCGTGTGGAAAACCTCTGTATGGGTAAATATTGTACGTTTTAAGCCAGAGATATTTGAGAAAGCGTCTTTGTACGTTTTCAATTGCGCTTATGTGCACATTGTAGTATGGGCTCCATATGATGGCAGCATACTCTAGTTTGGAGCGTACCAAAGAAAAATATAACGCTTTAAAAGCATATATGTTGGTGAACATTTTTGTATTGCGCAGAATAAAACCCAGGCTTCTCGTAGCTGAAGATACAATCTCCGTAACATGATCATTAAAACTCAATTGAGTATCGAATACTACTCCCACTTGGTTTTAGTGCACCGCATCAGCGTCTCCAATCCTATAGTGTAATTGTGTAAGATGGCGGATTTTCTTCGAGTAAAAGTTAGGATTTTGCATTTCGATACATTCAAATCCAGTCTATTTTGCATACACCAATCAGATACCAAACATAGATCCGCCTGCAATTTCAAGCAATCCTGGCTGGAAGTTATGGATGAAAATATTTTGATATCATCTGCGAACATCAGTAGTTGACAATCCACGATAGTAGAGACATCGTTGACAAATAACAAGAAGAATAACGGGCCCAAGTTGGAACCCTGTGGCACTCCCGATTTAACCAAGGAACAAAAAGTAAATAATCTAGGGATGATCTTAGCACTAAAAGTATTTTTTCAAATGGCAACCCCTGTATATTTTTATAGCAGGTGATGCAGAATTAAATCCTCTCTCGAAAAGCTAGGTATATGTATTTCTATCGCCTCTTTTACGATTAGTGATTTTCAGAAAATTTAGTTTAGAATTAGTATTCAATTAATAGTGGGCGGTGAAAAGCAATTTTAATTTTAAAAGCATATAAAACACAAAATATAGCATAAAAATTAAAAATTTATTGAATACTAGATATGTAACCAAAAATGAAATGCTGTATGTATTATATAGGTATAATAAAATTATATGTGTTGTATGACCTACGTGCGTGTAAGCACTTTAGAATCCTGCTGTAAACTTCTATTGTTGTGGCCTGTTTTATTTGTTCAGGATTAATGCTATCAAACGCTTCAGGTACTCATCGCTCTAATTGACCGAATACACCAGTGATTTCTTTTTTGTATGTCCATAAATAAGAATCCAAGAGCTTTAAATCAGGAGATCTTGGTGGTCAAGCTTAAAGTCCATTGCGTCCAATTAGACATTGTACTCAGTAAACGATCTACCTCATAAGAAATATGAGCTGGTGTCCCATGCACTTGGTACCAGCAATATCTCCAATCAAAGAGAGGCAACTCGTTGAAAATGTCTGCTACGCATTGCCACAGAATTACGGTATATCGCTGTCTAAGGTTCCATAAATTTAAATAGTGTTCTCTCACTCATTATTAAGGAAATTATTAAGCAAAATACAATAAAACTAAATGTATTTTGAAAGCTAGCTTCACGGATCAAGCGGGCGTTTTGCGGTACCCAGTAGTGCTAGTTGCTCTTATTAACAATCCAACAATAACTCATCCGTCCAAATAATTTTTTTGTAAAAACTCTGGATTTTTCCGGAGCCATTAATATTCGCTCGCAAAAAGCAAGACGACGAGCTTCATCGTCAGAATGAAACGCTTGCACAATGTTAAAGCCGTATGCGTTCATTTTCAACATAAAAACTGGCTACCTTTTACTGTATACTACGCATAATGCATATTTTTTTTGTGCTTTTTTTCACAGAAACCAAAATAATTCTGAAACGGTAACCGATAGGCAACTAGATGATTTATAAAATTAGCTTTAAAATGCCTGGTAGAACCCAAGAAATGTAGGTTTCTATTTATGATATCCAAGTTGGTCATGGCTTTCGATAGAACCGGAAGTGCAACACAGATGAAATTACGTTCTCTAAATAGATCATAGCTATAACTAACAGGAATTTGTCAAATTTATTATATATTTATTTATTGTCAAATACACTTGTATGTACACCTGAAGATGTTAGCTTAGCTAACGAAATGTACATTGTGTTTTTTGAAGATTAAAGAATTTGTGAGACCGAAGTTTATTGGTATTTCCTGTTAGTTATCAGTATATCTCACAGTGCTCGATTTACCTTCTATTTAATAGATCATAGCTAACTAGGCTTAACCCCGAGGTTTCAAAATCGAGATATCATTGCAAAGTCAAATACTTTCCGTGAATCACGCTATATAGATTCCATTTATAGTAAGCAGGTTGATGAAACCATTGCTCTAAAATTTCTAAACCTATTTTTATGTTATCTTCAATTTGTCTTATATTCGCTGTATAACATACAAGTATCATCAGCGTACTGGAGATGCATATAAAATGAGTATTGATCCATGTTGTCCTACTCAATGAAGTATCAGATTCAGAAATTGTGCAAAAGTAAAAATGAAGTGATGTCCTTCTTCATTAAATTTATTTATAAAAATATGTAGAGGACATGTTTTGACTCTTTAAGGCCTCTTCGTGGTCTACATATCATGGGAAGTTACAAAAATAAAAAATGAAAAATTAAAAAATTAAAAATTTCACGAGAATTTTTTATTCAATCATTCAAGGTAAATATAATAGAAAAATAGAAGCTAGAACATGAGCTCGGGATCTGCAGAAAAAATACAAAATATAAGTAATTTTATCGCAGGACATTTTGCTTTAGTATGCTTTCATTATTATTGTTTAAATAAAATTTTAAACATGACATGTAGGATATGCCAGGTCATGTATAGTTACATTCAAGACTAATAATATTCTCTATATTTTAAACTGTTTAAATAAGTATTAAATTAACCACAAATTAGTTTAAATAATAACTAAGAGTACGGCAGCAATACATTTTATGACGATAAGTCTTATAAATAAAATGATATTTTTATTGACCATAAAAATTATACGATTGATACAATAAATTTTACTATATACTTACTACTGCGATAGATACGTTTGGAAGACAATATAAAAATAATATTTTTCGAAAAGACGGTTTTAAACTGTGATCATTGTAGTTACTAACTTCATTTTTATTTGTTTGACGATTTTATATTTTCACTGAGTAAAAAGAATAATAAATAATAAAAGAAGGAAAAAAAAACAACGCCCGTACATTCATTAAAAACTTCTAAATATATTTAAGACTACATGTTTCGGTGTACAAATGCCATCTTCAGGTCTTAAAACATCATCACATTAAGAAATTTAAAAACTAAAAAGTCGAAAAAGGACATTTAAAAAAAAACACACGGCAGAACAAACAAAAAGAAAAGAACAGATTAAAATTAACTGCGATAGAGTTATCACAGATATGGAATCAAGACTCCAGACAGACATGTTTAAAATTATACTTAAAAACCGCATACGTATTTTAAGTATTTAGGGTAAATAACACAAAATTTCTGAGTTCAAATATTTACTACAATATTTCGTTCATCACATCGCACACCAAATATTCAAATAATATTTCTATTAATAAATGGGACATTTGCTACAACGAAGTTTGTAAACTATTTATTCTAAATGAACTAGTTATTGTAAGTTAACACTTTACTTGTCCCCTCCTTGTAGTAGCCAAATTATTATTTGTTTTTAATATACTTGTAATAGTATCAATAAAGTCGAATAGTTATGACGAATAATACCTTTACTATCTACAGATATATAGTGAGTAGTCATCAGTAATAATTATTGGTTCTATTATAATTCTTTGTTAAAAGCTCCAACGTTTCCAATTCTTTAAATTATCTATAAATTCTATTGTAGATTAGCAGCAAACATTAACACAATTCAACGGTTAAACAATAAAAGACAAAACTGGTAATACCTGTGAAGGTGTGAAGGAGATAACGTACTAAAGCTACATACACAAATGCGTGCAAGGCAAAGGCGCGCACGACGCAGAATGCATTAAATTAAATTAAATCCCCCGAAGTTATAAATAAAAATATTTTCGATCCCAATAACTAAATTAATTGCCAAACGCTTGCACTAACTTGCTATAATTAAAAAAGTACTTATGACCAGTAAAAACACATAAGGGGTCTACGAAAATTGGATCCGATATTACCGAAGCGAAGAATTGTACAAGTGAAC
Source organism: Protaetia brevitarsis (assembly GCA_004143645.1). Lineage (NCBI taxonomy): Eukaryota > Metazoa > Arthropoda > Insecta > Coleoptera > Scarabaeidae > Protaetia > Protaetia brevitarsis. The sequence continues at coordinate 3,554,292 of RXPK01000157.1, forward strand.
ACTATACTTCTCTTTAAAACGCGAGTTTAGAGATTCCCATTTGGTTATTCCAAATTAAATGGTATTTGCAACATATTTTTTTTTTTTTGTTTCCCGCAACTAAAATATACCAAATATATAAATGTCAAACATACAAGTTAATTGGACGATTTATCTCAGTGTTGAATTCCACAGCCGGAAGACCACAGACCTGATCGAAATGTCGCTGATAAATTTATGTAATATAAATAAAAAGGATATTGCTCAAAATTATTTATTATATTTACTATTTTCTTCTTATCAATTACATAGTTACTAGTTCTGCGACTAGAATTTTAATAACAGTAAAATTAGAAGTTATCGTTGTTAAAGAAGTTATATTATGGTTATATGTATTCTATTTAATAATGTATATGCTAATATGATTATTAATAGATAATGAAATTTTTAGTTACATTTTCTTGCTATATGGTTCCGGAACTAGGGAGGAAATCTGATGTTTGCAAATATTTTTCAAAAATATCTTAAGCTAATCTAAGCTCAAGTGACTGGATTCAAAAAAATCGTTATTTGTTATAATACAAGAACATCACAAAATCCTATAAATAATGGGCGAAACATAATAAATAGTGAATTAATAAGCAAGTACTAATAAAATATCAGATACCTTCGGTTCATAGCTTCAATGTTTCTATTTAATTTAGTTACCGCCATAAATGCAACAGCACTAACTGCATTATTTGTTGTCGTATTAATTCCAAAAAGCTTTGCTTCGGGAATGTTTGTTTGACTGTAGTTCTCACTGAACTAGAGAGTAAATTTAATTAGCGTACCTACTGGATATGTGTGCATTCGCGTTTTATGTCAAGCGAGCATCAAGCATTAAAGCGCTCTTAGATACCACTCTTCACAGATTAGCATATTTTGTAGTGTTGTAGTTGTTGAATTGTTTTGCCTAATTCCGTATTGTATTACAAAGTGTAGAATAGTAGAGAGACCAGAAAACATGTTGTAGGTTGATGCGATGTGAAATAAGATTGATGTATGCAAATGCATGTTAAAGAACTGTGATAGTTACGAAACAAAAAAGGAAAAGTTATTAAAAAGCAGCTTTGTAATTTTATACTGACGTCAATGTGTCAAAAATGATAAGCTCAATAATACAATTTTATTTGTTAGGTCATTTAAAAGAAAGGTAAGCTCTAGAATTAAATCATCATTTCGTTTAAAACATTTCCCACCTTGCAGCTTATAAATTACAGCTTAAAAGTTTGCATGTCGTTTTTATTTTTCAATTGCTATCAAGAACTAATTAACATTACTCAATTTAGACGTCGCCAGTTAGATCAATTGCTCACTATTGCTTGTTTAACGAGAACGATCATCTAATAGATTTTCTATGATCCGGTAGCTATAGAAATATACTTAAGGTGCATTCGGAATGCATTTAAGAGTGTGGCTAGAGTAAAGCATGGAGATCTGGGATCAAATGATAGAGTATACAACGTGCCCCAACAAGTTGGAGACAAATTGAAGTTTTTGCTGTCATTAAACTAAGGCAGACATTTTTTTTTTATAGAAAAAGTCTGCATCTTCCCGGTCTACATTGACACTACTAAACTTAAAAAAAATCCCTAGAGGGTGAAAATGCAAAAAATTAGAATTCACCCAAATGTAAAGTACATTGTTGGCCTCCTAATCTGTAAAGTAAGCTTTGACATATTGTATACGTCAATGGAAACTTGACGTTTTCGTACGATACTGTATCTTCTAGTGTGCGGTAAAGTCATCAGTAAATTTTAACTTTTTGTAAACTTAAAAAAAAAAAATGAGTGTACAACAATGAAATCTTATTAATAAAACGCTACTTTACACCGCATTTGTAATAAAAATGTAGAAAATAACAAAATTTTTTTTTATGTTAAAAAACAGCGCCATCTGTAGGAGACAGAAAAAAATCAAATTTAAGTTGGCATCATTGAGTTAATTCTCGATATGCAACGCCACAACAAATTTAACTTTTTTCTCAAATTAAAAAAAAAAGAACAGTCAGATACGAAAAATAATTTATTTCAAAAGGCTCAGTCGTTATGAATTTATAAGTACGTGCGTTTCTACGTAACCTCCTTCTCTTTCCAAACAACAAATAGCTCTCTTTGAAAACCTCATAAACATTTTTAATAGTTCTTGCCTTGATGTTCTGAACCGTTGTTCTTATATCACTTTCCAAATGTTCAATATTATTAAATCGAAATACACTTGTTCCTTCAAGTATCGAGTTTGAACTGTATGGTGAGGATTTACATCACTCCATCAACAGCAGTTTTGAGAACTAACAAGGCCATTGGATGTAAAACAACTTCCATCGGAAAACAGAATCTTCGTGTGAAAGAAGTGGAAAGGAACGATCGTCTTGAATTTCTCCTTGAACCCAGGCACAGAATTCAAAGCCTCTGTCTCAGTCACCAGGTTTCAAAGTGTGAGTGAACCTTGGGTTTATATGGATGGTATTTGTGTTTACGCAAAATTCGAGAAACTGAAGATCGGCTTATATTTGGTAATTCATCTGATATTATACGCAATGACGTTTTGGATGTTTCAACCAGTTTTCAACACTTCTATCTCGTTTATCTTGAGCATGTATACATTGATTTAAAACTTTTGCCTTTTAACGGAAAATGCAAGCACCTGTATTCAAGCTGAGTACTTTCTTACCCGGAAGTATTTCAGTTTTATTCATGTTCCCACGTGCATAAGTCTCAGATACACAAACGATAATGAACAAAAGTGAATATTTTTCGCGCAAGGTTAAAGAAATTCCAGAGATAATTTGAATCTTTTCAGTTAATGCTGATTTACTTATAAACCAAAGAATTTTACAGCAGTATACAGTGTTTGAAGGTTTTAAAACTGTTATGCATGGGAAAAACGATCTCGTTGTTTTCAACCATTTTTTATGCATTTCGTTGCAGTTACTAAATTCTTGCTTGATTTAGGAATATTAAAATTATTCCTGTATTCAATCAAACAAATAATTTGGTTAGTAGATTTATTTGAAGCTAGCGCAGTATTTATTAATTTCACTAAAAATTTACATGGAAGTAAAAATAAATATATAATAATATAAATTTTATTTTCGTATAGCAGTTTTTTCCCCATATAGTGCAGCATTTGAGCAGATATACTTATGTGTAGTAGAGAAATTGTCGCATAGATGGCGCATCTTCTATTTCATTCCAGTAACAGATAATATTTCGCTCAAAATAGGCTGGAAACCACGATTGTAAAATACTAATCTGGTATATTTACCAGATCAACATCTGATAGGAGTCACCGCCATTGAAAGGACGATTTCTTTAATGGCACCCTATAGATGGTCACTGCGACCAACTCTCAATACTATTAGGATTTGCAACATTCTAACAGCAAATCCCTCCTTAGTGCACGGGCTTTTGGAGATATTCATTTTCATTTCGATTAAAAATGATCACGGTATTTTGTTGCGTTCTAAAATGATAATGTTATAAGAAAAGGAAAAACCTCTTGAATCAAAATGCTTATGGTTTTCTGCCAATCTGCATAGTTTTTAAGTTCAAAATAAAGAGGACTTGAGAATAAACTATCAATATGTTTCACTTAAAAGAATAAACTGTTTCAACGAAAAATATTTTATTTCCGAAAAAATGCGTAAATTTAGAATTATATTCCTTTTTAGGAAAACACCAAATCATGTTAGCCATATAAAAAACATTTTTGGTTTAATGCGATTCCTATTAAATGAAAAGGATATTTTTCTCAGCGCAACGACCCAAGATATCTACGGTTTAAAGGCAATTTATAAACGGCTTTAAACCAATTTTATACATGGTATTCCACGTAACTGGTTCATTAAAAGTTTATGATGTTCTATTATTTACTTATATTTGAGATTTTGGCACCAGTATCTGTTCGATTGGAACTACAAATGTAAAATACCTTAACCAAAATATCACTTCCGGTTGACCGGAAATGGATGTCAACTTTCTTATTTTAAATAGAATGATATAATTTTTTATTCATTTTTGGATTCTACAACTATAAATACGTCAGTTTTCATTAGTTATTCCTATAGCTACATGTTGCCGTTTTTGAGTTGCCAAATTTGCTATGTTATGAATGTAGATATAACTCTAAGAAACGGTAAGTACACTTTACATTCTAACATACAGGGTGTTCAAAACTGAGGAACAAAGTGACATATTTTCAAATGCAGAAAACTCATTTTTTTAAATAGAACACCCTGTATTTTAATTCGGAATTAGGAAGTAAATATCATCCCCTATCGCTTTATATGAGCATTCCCTATACCTATCTTTAATAGATTTTGAAATATGAACGACTTTTTGTTAAACAGACTAAGTAGCCCTATCTTTGCGTGTTTGTAGCTGGCTCTGAATGGGATTAATGTCAAATTCATTGACTAACCAAAAGTGTTTATGTATATCATTGTAATTACACTTTCGTACAACGCAATATTAATAGAAGTGACTATTCGAACAGACATTCTTGTATGGTTATTCAAAAATAATACATGAATTTGACGTGAATCCATTTCAGAGCCAACTACAAACATTTAAAGATAGGGCTACTTAGACGGTTTAACAAAAAGTCGCTCATATCTCAAAATCTATTAAAGATAGGTATAGGGAATGTTCATATAAAGTGATAGGGGATGATATTTACTTCCTAATTCCGAATTAAAATACAGGGTGTTCTATTTAAAAAAATCGAGTTTTCTGCATTTGAAAATATGTCACTTTGTTCCTCAGTTTTGAACACCCTGTATGTTAGAATGTAAAGTGTGCTTACCGTTTCTTATAGTAATATCTACATTCATAACATAGTAAATTTCGAGTCTCTACTTGCAGTATTAACTGAGATATTAATTTCCCAATGATGCAATGATTATGACTAAAAAGAAAGAAAAATTTAAATAACTGAGAAACGGCAACATGTAGTTATAGGAATAGCTAATGAAAACTGACGTATTTATAGTTGTAGAATCCAAAAATGAATAAAAAATTATATCATTCTATTTAAAATAACAAAGTTGACATCCATTTCCGGTCAACCGGAAGTGATACTTTGATTAAGGTCTTTTGCATTTATAGTTCCAATCTTACAGATAATGGTGCCAAAATCTCAAATATAAGCAAATAATAGAACATCATAAACTTTTAATGAACCAAATTACGTGGAATACCCTGTATATGGAAGTGAGGGATGGGTTTTGACACGGGAAATAAAATGACGACAATGAGAGTTATCAGAAAACATAGAATTAGAAATGAAGAAATCGGAGGAGAACTACAAGTAGAATCCCTAATGAACAATATTGAAAGACATCAATTGAGGTGGTTTAGCCATTTGATGAGTATGAAGAATAAACAACGGGTGAAAATAATACGGCAACCAAAAGCACTACAAAAACGTCCCATGGGCAAATCGAACAAGACATGGGATGGCGCAGTGGCGGAGATCCTAAAAGAACGAGGACTACACTGAAGAGAAGCAAAGAAGAAGGCAGCTAATAAACAAGAATGGGCTGATATATAGTTATACTTTAATACCTTAATACTCTAGAACTCTAGGTTTTGATTATATGCAGGTATCCCATCCAACTGATTTAATTTTTAAATTTGCAGAATGGTCATGGCCGACTATGATCTATTTAAAGAAAATATCGTCTGCCTTGTAGCACTTTTGGTATACAGGGTATCGATATCAACTTATTATTTTAAATGGAATGGTGCAATTATGGGTCTAGTGTATTGCTCGCACCATTTGTGATGAGTTTGTATTAATATTTCCTATTCCTAAAGCTAATCGCTTTTAAGATATTTGTAACTTTGTCAAAATTTTGACGTTGTCATGTCCAATATGAATATCTGAAAAAGTAAAAAAAAACTTTTTTTTCAAATGGAACATGGTATTTTTTAGTGCAGGATTGAATGCAGCGCAAGATTCTATATCGATTAGCAATGCCTATTTCTGATAATTTTTGAAATATTCACATTTATTTCATAAAACCGGCAGAAATATGCCAGTTCCTACTGTAAAGCAAGTTTACAGTAGTAACACAGTTTCGAAACATTCTGTATAGTATTTTTCAAAATGATGCAATATTTCTTCTTGCATTCTTTTGTAACAACACTTAAAGTATTTATTGTGACTCGTTTTCTTATTCTTATTAAGTTCGAAAAATGCAAATGACCCAATTCGGTGGGACACCACGATTTATTGATAAATTAAAACGATACAAGAAAAAAAAACATCCCTAAACCCCATGCTCACCACGCAAGGGTACTACATGGGGCTACCTACTCTATTTATATCATTGTTGCTAACATGTCATTGGTCCCTGTTTTAATTAACTAGTATCTAATTACTATTGCGGATCTAGTGACGGTGGTATTCATAATATTGCCCCCGTGGAGCGACTTTATAGATCTCTCAGTATTCACATACAAGAAACTAAAAAGGTTATTTTGACATATATTAACATGCATTTAGTAAAAATTAGTTTAAATGAAGTTAACTGTTCTTTCAGTGTATGAGCAAGGGAAACCACGAAAACCTTTCTCTGAGAGCAATTACTAGTCTGCGTTAATGTAGAAAAAAAAAATTAAATTCATATTCTTAAGCTAAGGAGATCATGTCGCCTCTTCGCGGATCTTTATAATTTGGAAAGTAGTCTAAACCGGGCCAGTCTCAATAACTCTGCTGTTTCCAGTTAGCACCTTGGTCCTCTCCGGGTCAGAAACCGTTTCTCTCATCGGTGGGACACCTGTATACATATACCTACCTGACTGTCCGAGTTACAGACCGTAGTGAACTTTGTTTCTTTCGTCTAGTTAAATGTCCTGTCAGGACATTGGTCGATAGGCTTCGGGAATGTGTATTGTTACCATAAAGCAATTATAATAAAAGGGATCCAAATATTGAAAAATGGTTGTTATTATTCCACAGCTTGCTTTTTGAAATTATCTAATGGCTCTCGTGACACTGGTAATATACCAAACAAATCATTTGTAATATTTGCATTCGCTGGTATTCCCAGTGTTACGTTTTATTAATATTCGTGACTAACATTTTCTTTTTCTTTTTACCATCAATCGTTGGAGAACTCAGCCATTTAAACTATAATTAATTCATTACAAAAGAGAAAAAAACGGAAAAAACGAAACGAACTTCGACAACAAGAACGAATGATATTTTTCCGATGTACTTTACTATACCTCTTTTTTTCATTAAAGATATAAATAGTCTATATATCACTAGATATGTATTTTTTATTAAATTATTCTCTTTGTATTGACATCCACCACTAGTAATAATTTGCGGTAAGGGAACAAAAGCAGCTACTCTACTCTCTTTAACAATGCATTAAAAATGACGAAAATACCGCCATAAAACGTTTCAGATGTGACATCAAAACGTTTTATTGCGGCCCGAGAATATCCGCCTCGACCCTTTTTAACCCTTGTTATTTTGCTTTATTATAACCTTTAGCAAGTACTATTTATTTAACACCAAGCGTCAACTTTATCATCAAAACGTTACACCTACGCTTTTTTATTGTTTCAGAAATAAAAAAGATTAAAAATGTATACCTTTTGGGATATAAAAAGCCTTCACAGAACCTCTCCAATTTCTTTCCAAATAGCTAGTTTAAAATGCAATTCCTGGAACTTTTTTCCAGATTACTACTAACAGTTGCATAAGTAATGAATGTAGCAATTTTTTTAATGGCAGGCAACACAGGGTTCTACAGTATAATTTTTTTAATGTATAAATTAACAAGAAGACACGCGCAAGACTTTAGCGATGCTATCAGCTATGATTTTATCTCATGTACTATACGTATAGGTAAAAAAACGCATTACGTAATTAGTTTGAGAAAAATCTTCGAAAAATAAAATATGTAGAAAAGCCCAGGAACGATTTGAGTTGGTACGCGGCATAATCAGCCGATGGAAAAAGCTTTGAGGGCCGTGTTTATACAGATTAATGATGCGAAAGAAAAACCGCGCATTCGTTTCGAATCGTTTTCGTTCTTCCTCAGGATGTGAAATGCGGTGCCGACGAGAAAGTTCTGAATAATTGAATTTTAAATTGAGATAGTCTTCGTATAAGCTCAGACATCGAGATGAACACAAAAAGGATGAAACAGGCGATTTTATGTACCTAAATTGCAGTTTTATAGTCTTACGGTGTTCCAGTAAGATTACGCTTTTTATTTATCTTGAAGGTAAGCCTAACGGTTTTCTCTCCTATAAAAAAAGAGTTTCACTTAACGATGTTGCGTTTAAAATTTTCCCTACGTGATGTAAAAGGTACCATTGATAAATCATTGAATTAGCAATGGATTAATAATGTGCGTTATCAATTTAAGTTAAAATAAAAGCACTGGATTTTTTTTAGTGGCCAATTAAAGCAAAGCATATCAATAATTAAAAATAATATAATTAACAGGTAAAGAATAGAAGATATTGGGGATCGATTGGAACACGAGGATATAATGAAAAGTTGAAATTTTTCTTCTCAACATGATCTGCAATGAAACATTATTTTAACCCACGTGTTCGTTGCCATCCACTCCAAACCAAACAATCCAGAACCCAGTATTGTTTTTTTTTGTTGAGACATAAGATATCTTTACAATTTAACTATCAGATTGATGGCATTACCCTTTCTACATGCGATTGTGTCAAGAATCTTGGCATCTTCTTTGATTAATAATAATAATAATAATTCATGCCTTAGCATCCCCCGACTTTCGCTAATTACAGGGGGCATTCGGCGGCCATGAGTTATTATTACGCCTGCGCCCGTGGAGCGACTTAAGATGTTCGTCTCTCAGCATTTGCCAAAGAGTAAGAGAAACCACGAAAACCTAACTCTGAGAGCAGTCCGTCGGGCTCGAACCGAGGATCCCGCGACTGATAGCCAAGCGTGCAAGCCACTCGACCATCTGCCGATTGTCAGATTTCTTTTTCGTGACACATTCTAAGTACAGTAAGTAAGTAATAATAAATTATTAATATGCATTTTAAGAACGAGCAGACATTTCAATCTTACGTCTTCTGTTACAAACCTTCATGTATCTTTAGTCCGGTCAAAGTTTGAGTATGCTTGCTTGACCTGGATGCCTTTTTATAAGCAGTGCAAGTCTGCTCTGAAGAGAGTACAGTGCCGGTTTTTGAAAGCTCTATGCTTTAGAGTAAATATTTACTAGGCGCACTGTGCGAAAGGCAAGAGACGAGCAGGGTGAGGAGTGTCAACCTCGTTAAAAAAAAGTTTGATCTGGCGCGTATGAAAAACAATCTGTTAAAGGGTCTCTACTTAGAGTTACAGGTATCCCAATCGAGCGGGAGGCAGAAGACAGATCGAAAAGGCAGGGAAAAAGATTAAATCCAAGGTGGGAAACGTAAGCCAAACAAATGAGTTTAATAAGAACAAAATCGAGGGTTAATCTTCCTCAGGCCAAGTGGGGTGCAAGTGCACCCCACAGTTTGAATTTTTCATAGAAATCACCAAAGAAAAAACTATTGGAACTTCAGCTTCTCAGTGGCTAAAAATAGGCTTTCTCAGCTATTTATTAACAATAGTATTCCAAACCAAGGGAGGAAAGTGCTCTTTGCAGCCGGCGGGCAAAATTCTTGCTAGGCTGCAATAGCACTTTCTCACATTTTGATACTATTTTTTTCCCACCAGTCCAATTTTAACTAATGTCTAAAAATAAGAAAGACATACTGTATTTTTGAGAACTGTCAAGTTAGCGTCATTTTAAAAGTGTTTAATAATAGTTTAATTGAAATTTAATACCTAATAATTTAGTAAGTATCTCATAAATGGACTCAAACTGGGTCGAATGTACTAATGTCATCTATCAATAATGTCACATATGATAAGATGTACAGTTTCATCATGTCAATGTCACAGTACAACTTTCCTCCCTAGGGAAAGTGTATATTTTCCTCCCTGCTGGGAAAAAAAATGTTTTTCTAGTTTTTTTCACATTAGAGAAAATATTTTTTTTGCGAGTGTGTACTCCACATGTGTTACTTGGCCGGTTATGTTGATTACTAGAGTTGGGCAATTATCCCGCGGAGCAGATACGTATTGCGACGCGGGCCTCAAATAATGTAATATAAATAAAGCAGATCAATCGTATTATTGTAATTTAGTATGTGTTTATAAATCCTAAGTCATATTAATAGAGTTGTGTGAATCTTCCTTGAGGATAAAATCGGACAAGGCGGGCGAATAAACGGACCGCCTTGCCATGCATTCGCATTTTATATCACTACATATTTAGATATAATAAATAGTTTTACATATATAGATAAACAGGTACTGACTTGCAACTCTACGGTCCATGTGCTTTATTGGAGTACATGAGTTGGAGCGCACGTTCTCAATACGTACCTGGCGCGCCGGAAAATTTGCCCAACTCTATTGATTACATTTCGTAATCGTCGTACAAGATCTGCTTAGATTTACAGATTACTCTACGTAATTACAATTTCATTTCATAAAAATTACGTATTTATATTTTTAGAATCTTAATTAGGTGTGTAATTAGCAGAAAGAGGAGAATAAATTGTATACCTTCGTCCTAATTTTTTTTATATGTACATATTATATTTTAAGGAAATTTCAAATGTTACCGACTTCGGCACAAATATAGTACGCATGTTGTACAAAAATCAGCGCTACAATTTATTCGCCTACATGAATATATTATTTATTTTGTTTACAGAAGTGATTCTCACATAATTTTCCCAGAGCAACATTATCATATTAAACTTTGAACTTTGCTCTTAGAGAAAAATATATTTTTTATGTCAAAACCACCATCGGTTGAAATATGTATCGGCAAAGAAAAGAAAGCTTGTTTTGAAACGATGGATGAAATATGGCAGATCAGAGGAATGCATACAATTGTATAAAGCAGATTGAATTAAATTAGCCGGGCAATTTGTCGTAGTACTTGGTGTACAACATACTGGAAAGGAAATTCAAAAGTAGTGAAGCAGAGAGATTGGTTTGGATAGAGAAGAAACTTGCGTACGAATAGTTACTGTAAATACTTGAATGATTATTAAATTTATTGTACTCATTTATGCCTTTTCGTTATTTTTTCCACTCTTATCATGATTAACATACTTTAAATACTGGTTTTCAAAAAGAATCATCACTATTATTAATGGTAAATGTTATGTTGAAGAGCTTGTTTATTCACCTGTCAAAAATGTTTGACAGGTAAATAACCTAACGGTTTGTTTACGTTTTGACAAAGAGAAAATTTGTAATACGGTCGTGACGTCATAGCAAACTAACTCACATAGTACCTCATCAGTTATCGTAACTGAACTATAGCTCCGGGATTTGTTAGTGTGTTTATGTCTTGTTTTGCGAGAGCACTATTTTGTGTGCGTAAGTTCTGTGAAAATGTGCGTCGTGCTAAATATACGCGACCCTCGTAATCTCCATGACGGGGAAATGCTGATGTTATTGGACGCTGAAGACCAAGAATTTAACGTACTAATACAACTCGATAGCGACGAATATGACGAAGATAATGTATCAATTGTAGGTGAAAATGACAACGAAATTGACATAGAAGATGTTACGAAAAGTGAGTCTCAGAAGACGGATTAGAATGGTCAAAAGTTCCAATGAATACGCAAATTAGAAGACCTCGAGCAAAATTTACTAGTAAGAAAGGTGCATTTTTGTTGATGATGATTCCAGAAATAATAAATTCTATTGTATCAGAAACAAACCGTAGAGCTGATGATTTTTTTTTATAATAAATGGAATGAAATGAAAAAAAACTCAAGGAGAGCGAGTTGTTATTGCGAGGGGTCATGGCGTTACAACCGATATTTTTTTCACAAGTCTTGAGTTGGTTGACATATTGTGGGAAAAAGGAATCTCTCTCTCTCTCTGCGGTACACTTAGAAAAAATAAGCAATTTGTTCCAAAAGAACTATGAATGCTTTCAGAAAGAATCGTGCTCTAGTGTCGTACGTTCCTAAGAAAAATAGGGCAGTAACCTTATTTTGAAGTGAACACTCAGACGATAGCGTAAATGGAGAAAACGAAAATTACAAACCTGACATCATTCTACACTATAAAAAAAAACAAAAGGCGCCTTTGATGTAGGTGATAAAATGGCACAACAATATACAACCCAACGGATAAATAATAGATGGCCTCTGGTAATATTTTACCATTTGATCAACATTGCTGGAATAAATGCGTATCAGTGGTGGAAGTCAAAATTTTCAAAATCTGGTTCAAATAAAGCCGCTCATGATGAGCGAAGCAAGTTAGGAAAGGAATTAGTAGAAGAAAACATTAGGGTTTTCAATCAAAATAATGTATAAACTGCATAAAACACGTCAAATAAGCGGTATATAAAAACGTGTAACAGAAGTTCCGTTGCTATCTATGCAGCCGCAAAAAGGATCAAAAATCAATCATAGTAGTGCTTTATGTGCAGAAAATTTGTGTGCACAGGACATTCTATCTTTAGTTTGTCAGACCTGCAGAAATGATGAATAAAATTTATGAATATTTTTCTTCGAAGAATAAAGTCTTGTTTTCTTAATTTTGGTTTCAATATGTAATTACATTTCGTCCAGTTTTTAGACAATTTTTGCGTTATTCTGGTTGTTGCTTATGGGGTGCGTTTGCATCTCGCATGGCCGTCTACGTAACAAACGGTAGCCTGGCCTGAGCAAGGTTAAAAGGATCTAGCGAAAATTCTGAAACACCACCACCAGCCTCGAAGAAACTGAAATGATCACCAAGCGTCATCTGAGAGAAGCAATAAATCAAGAACTGATGAATCTGGTTTCAAAACGGGTAGTGATTGCGATGTACAATTGCTCCAAGTTGGAGCAGCATCAATTTCGTGCAATTCGCGAAGAAAATCCTCACTGGCGGGTATAATTGACTTTCCACACCTAACTCACTAGTTCAAGGGAAGCGATTCATAACTAACCTTTGCAAGACCACCGGATTTAGCTACTGTGAAATCTAAGGACCTTCCAAAGGGGTTCAGGATACTAGCTTTGCATACAGGATCCGAATAATAGTACTACATTTTACCGTATCGTATATAACGTAGGGAAACGTTAGCAAAATGCTGGTGTACGATTGTAAATACAAGGGTAAGAACGAACATCTTATATCGCTAACAAGAACTCATTGGTGGCAATCCAGCTATAATTAACGAAACTGTCGAGTGATTACAATTTTATTCTCGACCTTCACCTTTGCACCCATCACAACTTTCTTTTCTATCCATCTGGGCTCTAAGCCATTTTGTTTGCTCCCGGCTCTGGCTCGCACAAACTTTGAGTATAGGCCAGATGGGGAATAATAGCTCAACCATCTTTTTATCAAATGCAATTAATTACGAATAAGTTCGTTAACTCATTAATTACAGACTATAATTATTGTATAATAATAATAATTATACTGCCAATTATCAACCCTTCTGATGTATTCCCATCCTCATATAACATGTTCGCTGTGATTATATATAGAGACTCGTAGTCTCTCAGCCGTAAGGCTTTATTGTATATTCGTTTCTATTCTGGTTTATTCTTTGTAATTATAATTATTATTAATTATCATCGTTTTAATTATTAATTTTGTAAATAAAGCTGTACACCTTGTCGTTTCTTCTTCCGTTTGAGATTTGGTGGTGTTAAGTGGTTTCGCTAATTAAATTAATTAAATTAAATAATTCGACCAGTTCTACAGCTCCCGATTTTGGTGAAACTTGTTTGAAAAGAATTACAAAGCCCTCTATTATAATAATCGAAAAATAAAAAAAAGATTTTTTAGACCCAAATTATGTACCCCTTAAGGAAATATCAATTAAGCGCCTGTGAGCGTTTAACGTTAATTTTGTCAGACTATCTTGTCTCTATCAAAATTAGAAATAATGATTAAAGGATAAACGGCTAAAAATTGAACCAATTTCCGTCCAATTCATTTATTTTATTTTTTTTTGTTCAAAATGCGACATTTCGAGGACAAATGTCCTTTGTCAAGATGTCACATTTTGAACAAAAAAATAATTTGAACCTAAGCTGCTTAAGTTTCGGCCGTTTATTCCTTAAGCATTATCGATTTTTTTTAATATTTAACCGGTTTAATCAAGCTAGTACCGCAGATACTATCCGAAAATTTCCCACTAACCCCTACTAAATTATAAACGGAATAAAGCACGGAAAGGACAATTCATAGCTTATTACGTCCTGAATAATTTAGAAGATGTCGAATCGCAACGCTCTTCACCAATTATATTTCGGTAAAAAACGACCAACGAAATGGAAGGAGGCAACATTATTGTATCTATTGAACGCTGTGGCGTTTTCGCGTTTGCAAGCAGTAAGTCGTAGAGTGAAATCTTCACGAAGAGATCGTTATTACATGACGCGAACGACGAGAGATACCGAATGAACGAGAGCCTATTTTATCTTTAGTCTTCGTTTCGTCGTGCACTAAATCCCACAATGGTCCCAGTTTTATCTTTAGTGATATAAGTTGAAGAGGAAAAAAGAGGAAATTCTAGTAGATGATTCGTAGTAAAATAGCCGGAAGCTTTTTTGAATTATAGATGTATACGGACCTTTCATTAGGCATACACAAGCAGGAAGTTTTTAGCGCGACTGTGAAACTGCTCAGAATATCGTTTTTTTTTTCTCTCAATGGGAAAACTTCAACTCGATTTTAATGGGAGCTGTAATGAATGTGTTTCCTCTATACAAACTTGAGAAAAAGTACAGTATAGCCTACTATGTGGATTATTTTAACACTAATATTATATGATTAATATAATAATTATATAATATTAATATTTTGCAGTAGATCCCAAATTAATATTACTTCTAGAGAAGAGTGATGTGTTATGAAAAGCATGTTCTTTTTCTTGCTTGCTATGCGCATTACTATTTGTACTTAGTAATCGTAAACACAACATGACAGCAGCGGCGGCTGATGCATACGTCATTGAGGAGGTTACGACAATGGTTGAGGTTTTTCTCGATTTCTGGAATTTCGTAACATGGGATATATCGTACGATAGCACACGAAGAGCACAATACCGATTGTCGTAACCTCCTCGGTGACGTATACACCAACCATCGCAGCATGGTACCTAATGTCATTGTAAATTCGTTTTATTGCTCTAGTGGGGTAAAGCGCATTTTCTCTCACCTTACACACAGTAAGAAATTTTTAACACTAGAACTACACTACGCCGAGTTCATGGAGGTCCCTCTAAATAGTGTAATTTTTTTAACACTAAGAGTAGTGTTAGTAGTTAGAGGATATTTAATATGCTTTAGTGTAAATATAGAATACCACTACTAGTGCGAATGTTACTGCTTCATAGTGTTTATCTAATCTTTAGTGTAGATCGTAAGACCACTACTAGTGTGCATTAAACAACATCAATAGTGATTGTTAACTCTAGAAAGAGGTAATTTTCTCTATTAAATGTTTTATCAATACTACCGTAACAGAAGGAAAGTAAATTAAGTTCCTTATTCACTAATGAATAAAGCAACGACCGTGTTCGTTGAGATAAAACATAATTACTCCGACATAAAATAATTCTATACATATACAGTACTTATAGTATAAAATAAACTCAAATATTGAAATTAAACGAATCGACAAAACACGAAAGTAGTTTTTTGAATATGTTGAACATCTTATCATCCTTGCTATCAGGTGTTCTTCTACTGACAATGCAGTAACTCAACACTGCGGCACCTTTTTAATCAGAAAATTGGTAAGAAACTCGATCTATTTACTTTCTCCCTTTCTGATGGTATCCTCCTATAATACAATTCTAAATACATGTATTGTTTATAATATATAGACAATCACTTACCTTTTATTTTACTGCAACACGTGTGTAATACATAACCTAACTAGAATAGCGTATTGGCGGCTGATGTACATACATATGTAGGTCTTGTCCACTGAAGCACCGAACACTAAACCGCTACAACTATTCTGGCCAATCAGAACGCATCATATCTGATCATGTGTTATTCCAGCGCGCGAAATACAATATGCACTTCAAAGAATTGACTATTGTTACACTGATAGAGTATATACTTTACTCTGCCAGTGTGGAATTGCACTAAGTAGCCTGTTAGTGTAATTATTTCACACTAAAATTTTTTTAGTGTAATTATGTACACTACTTTTTCTTAGTGTTAAATCAAAGTGTATAAATACACTACAATTTTAACTCTATATGATCAACCCTAACACTAGGAACATTAACACTAGCGCTATTTCTTACTGTGCAGTTAATTCCAACATAAAATATATATGATTTCGTTATAAAAGTATATTTACCATCATTTTTATTGTTTTATTTGTTATTGACGAAAAATTACCATTTAGAAATTTACTTTAAGTGTCAAAACGGAGTGGTGCCGATTTACATCTATCGACATTGGTGTATATGATTTATGTATCACTTTGCATTCAATTTTTAAGCAACATATTTATAATATTCAATTGCAAATGTATGCATCGTCCCTGTTTTCTGAAAAAAAAAACGCGCATCTTACAAAAACAACTTGAACGACTTTTTGCAATGATATTATATTTCTGACATCTCTTTAATTGTGGTGGGGGGGGGGGGGGTAAAAGATCATAGATAGTATTAGGTTTAACGTTGTCAATTTGGATGGCTTAAGTATTAAGTTAATTAAATTATGTTCCCTCGTGGTCTTGCCATTTCTTATTCATTTGATAAATGAGTGCGTTTCATATTTCCCCGATAGCTGAAAGCTTTCCATTTTACTAAAGCATTCGATACCATTGATCACGGTTCATTAATTTATATATTTATATATATAATATTTATATATTTGTTAATTTTTCTGAAGGGGCAGTTGCATTTTTCAAGAGTTATTTACTCAGAGGTGACAGGTGGTTTCTGTGAATGATACTCTTGCAGATCAACTATTTGTTGCGCGAGATATGCTACAATGGTCGGTATTGAGGCCGTTATTATATGCACTTGTTGTCTTGGTGACTATTTAAAATCTTGTCAGTATACCGATGATACATTAATATGTTTGGTGTGTGATAATGGAAAACTGCAGAGGACGGTGAAGTCCATGGAGGCCAATTTGGAAAGAGTTGTTGCCTCCGCAAAACAGCATTGCTTCAAGATAAATTCATTTATTCTGCAGCGATAGTTTTTGCAAAAAGGGCGCATGCAATTGTGACTAGCACAATTGCCATTAGAGTGAGGGAGGAAGATAGCTGATCAAAATTACTAAGTTCTTGTACAGACATTTTTTTGTGTAGATTTATTATTTTTCGTTAATCAACCATTAAAATTATGGGGTAAAATGCAATATGAGATAATAAAAAATCTGTGTTGCGATCGCTAACATCAGACCACTTACACACAGTTTTAAATTTGTTGAAAAGGATGTTCGATCCTTTCATTTTTCTCTTTGAATTGAAATCTCCTAACCATTGTAGAAGCTCAGATCCCTTTGTTCTTACCGATTTGCAACCTAAATGCTAATATTAAGAATTCCCGTAACAACACCATTCACGTGTATTCGCAAAAAATGTTAAGTATTTTAGTTAATACTTTATGAAAGTATTAAGAAAATGTAAAGGCAAAGTAGTTCAGAGTGGTTCAAAGTATTCAAAAAGAGTATGCCAATAGATAATACTTTCCATGATTTTTTTTTAAAGTAATGTCTTGATTGTCACTGAGTTCATTCAGAAACTTTATTTATACATATGTGTACTCAATTCCATAAACAATGTGAACTTATATTGACGAAAATCACAACTTAACAAATAAAACCTCACGAAGCGAAAGGGTATGATTGGTTTGTCTACTTAACAATCACACAGACTTTGGACTCTGCACCTTTAATTCGTTAACCTTCCGCATGTTGGATCATGAAAGGAACTGGTTTTGTTGAGAACGGGAAATTAGATTTATTGAATTTTGATCAGTCAGATAGTATTAATTCATTCACTGTGCGTCGGCGTCGCGTCGTTTGCAGTTCATTCACAAGACCTGTTTGAGATTTATCCAAAATGTAAGAAAATATCAACACCTATCTACGGCAATACGTTGGTGGAGCTGACTAAACATGGATTTGCGAAGAAAGTTACATGAGGTAGTGCTGTTTCATAAGAGCATTTTGGAAAAGACAGCGCAGTATTTATATACTAAAATTTCGTACCGAACCGATGTTCATAATATTAATGATATGATATATTAATAGACAATAAGCACTGCATTTGTGTAAAGAAACTCAATTTAGAGCTTGACAGATGATGTTTTTCGTATAACATGGCCAATCTATAATGCGATACCATTGGACCTCCGACAGTTGTCTCCTATTAACTTAATGAATGTCTCACATTGATACTCTCTGTACGAGTGCTTTAAGATCGCTAGGATTTTTGATACGTGTTTCCCGCTACTTCAATGACAGCAACCTCATTAAAACCTTATATTATGCGCACGTAATGAGCAAGTTGGAATACGCTCCTCTGGTTTGGTACCCGATTTATGTCTGTGACTCCATACAGCTGGAACGTATACATCGCAAGTTCCTGA
Source organism: Protaetia brevitarsis (assembly GCA_004143645.1). Taxonomy (NCBI): domain Eukaryota; kingdom Metazoa; phylum Arthropoda; class Insecta; order Coleoptera; family Scarabaeidae; genus Protaetia; species Protaetia brevitarsis. The sequence continues at coordinate 3,572,965 of RXPK01000157.1, forward strand.
AATTCCTGAGCTTCAAACAAGATGGTGTATATCCCGAGAGAGGCATCTCACAGTCTCAGCTATTAGAACGCCACAATATGTTATCTCTTTCCGCAAGAAGAAATGCCCTCTGTGAGAAATTTTTAGTAAAATTACTAACTGATAGAATTGATTGCCCATTTCTATTAGGCAGGATTGCCTTACATGTGCCTCGTCTCAATTCAAGGACAGAAATCACTTTTAGTCTGCCGCTAGCCAGGAAAATATTAACTAACAGTTTGATGAGGTTGGGGAATGCTGGAAACATCGGGTTTTAGTACATAATTCTCTAAAATCTCTGCGCAGAAATTACTCGTGCATAATACTATTCAAATATAATATATATTTTCTTAATATTATTTATATGTTATATAATCTATCTTGTCTTGTCAATGTGCACAACGTTAGATAAAATATGTATTGCATATTTATCTTAATTTTATATTCTATTTTTTATGTGTTCCTTAGTTGGGTTGTATGACCTGTTGGACGTAAATTAATTATTATTATTATTATTATGAAGAAGAAGAGTAAAATGGATCTACTGCGGCAGCAGTAATAGGTCTTATGTGATCCGAGCATTCTACTTATACAATAACATATTTTTCTTTTCGTTGTTGTGTTGTTGTTTTATAGTAACTAACTTATAAGTATTGCATTCTCAATTTTTCTTTTCTTATGTGTCAATTTATTTCAGAGAGAATTAAAAGCCAGTCAACAGCATCATGCTGATACTCTCCTCCATTTGATCCTTAGTTATTATGTGTCTATTTCTGCTTTTTTATTGTATTCCTTTCTATATTTTGTTTTGGATCAATAAATTTATTGTTATTATTATCCAAACCTATCACGAATTGCAGAAAAAGAACTCGGGCTTTTTTCTTCAGAGTCTTGCTTTTTTCAAAAGTTGGTCAAGCTTTAAGTGGACAGAAGAATATAGTTAAATGATAGAAAAACCCAGATTGTGGCAGTTTTGAATGCGAATTATAACTATTACCAGTTGCGTATTTATAGTTAGCGTCGCTCGGGGCTACTTAAATCTGGTTGCTCCTTCCCTCCCTCTTCACCTCAGCCAGAATTTTTTCGCACGATTTTCATATAATGTTAGTTTTAGAAAATATTGACATATTTTTTTTTTGCTAAAAGCACTTATTTATTCTTATTGTTAGTATACTCTTATTCAAGAACTTTCCTTCGGGACTGCTGTGAAGCGAAGCAATGAATCAAATCTTCAAAATCCACACCCCTCATGAGTTTGCTTTAAATTGAAAACACAGCTAAAGAATTCAGACGCGTGTGGGCCATAGTATTATCTTTGCCGTGCAGTTAGACGCAGACATACATAGAAATATTCGCAATACGATATTTATGCACGGATATATATCTTCGACCCATTTTTGTAAATACTTTTATTTAACTAGAGAGTTGTACAATGAGCTACATCTAGAGTGTTTAGGAATTCCCGAAAATGAAATGATTTATGAAATTTGTTGGTTCAGCAGGTAAAGCGTTTTTGTATAACCGAACCGGTTTAATCGCTTTGTCGTATTTCATCGGTACTCAAATCTGACATATTGGTAATGAAAGAAAATTGGTTGTGCAACTTTCTGTAGATAACATGGCAGCGATATCATTTAGATAACGTATTCATTATCCTAACATTAAACGTGGTTACCTGAAAATATTTGCTTCTGGTCAATTCTGTATCGCTCTGTGAAATCTCATCGAAATGAAATTTCCTCTTCTTGTGCCATCCAAGCCAGTGATTGAAGATTTTTCGACAGCTTTGTTCTTTCTGTGCTTTTGCATTGCAACGCAAAACGCAAAAAATTATGAAGCAACGTAACAATTTATTACACAACGCAATATTTTATGAAACAAAATTTTGCATCGTGACCCAAAAATGATAAGTTTAAAAAAACACATAAATAATTTACGTTATGACTGCGACTATATTCGTAACAAACTTACGCGTCTTCAGCAAAAATTCATCTCCATTTACACTTCAGATTTTCAACGCAAGCAGCTACCTGCGTCATGAAACGATATTTCTCGCATCAAAAAGAACAACCATCTTGTGCGTTGCTTCCTACCGCAACTCAAATAGAACCAAAATCTCTACGGCACGTGTTCGTGCGTTGTACGTTCCAACGCAAAGAGACAAAAAGAACAAAGCTAATGTTCATAATTGTTCCTTGCGTTCTCAACATAATTTGCCAGAGGACACAGAGTCTAAAAGTACAGACATGTCAATATCGATGGACGCAACTGTTTACCGCGTTACATTTAAACTTTAAAGAATAATTTCATCCCATTACGTCGATAGGATAGTTGTTGCTAAACGCTGTAGTTGCCGAAGAAAAGCAAACCAGACGCTTCACACCTGGCAACCGGCTTTTCGGATTTGTCTTCGTTTATAACTGTAGGAAGTTCCATTGCTCATTTCAGTCTTTGTTCAAACTTGAACAGGCATCTGCACGAACCGACCATCGTGCTTCAGACAGTTTTTTTAGTAACACATTGGCAGACTTTCTTAAATGGTTTTTAAGCACGCTCCAGCAATGAATAGATGCAGTAAAAAAGGTGTATGCTTTTTTAGAAAAAAAATCACTGTTTTTTTGTAGCACACTGCTGCACATTGTTCAATTAAATTAAGAAAATGCATCGAACATGGGGTGTATATTGTCATTGATTACACTTCTTTTATTCCAGTTCGATGGCTAGAGTATACACCAGACATATTAACAGCATTGTCATACGACTGTCCCCTGCACGTTTGAATATCTATTTCTTTCGTTTTTAAAACATCTATTATTGCCTTATATAACCTTCCGCTTTGTGTCCAACTTGGGGAAGAAAACAGAAATCTTTCTACCGGGCAACTTTCCAAATTTTCAAATCTTGACTATGAACAATCAATGGGGAAAATAAATCAATAGAAAACTGATTAGGCTTATCATACGTCTTCACTTATCCACTGTTTCTCTTTTTAACTTTTAAGTAAAGATATATTTGCCGCCCCTAAAATTCTGCCGTCCTGGGCTATAACCCATTCAGTATATACATATATACATCAGCTCTACAGGCCATGAAGGCCTAAGGCTTGGTTGGTTATTCGTCTCCATTCATGTCCAGCAAAGGACAGGAATGGATGGTAACCCATTCAGTCCATACGTAAATATGCCACTGACTATTACCATAATTAAAATTGAAAAATAATACTTGCGTCATGAATGATTTTTTTCCTAAAATGCCTGAGATGCATATTATTATTAAAAAAAATATTTACATTTATTATATATTTTTTTATGTATCTAACTTTATTTTCTGAGAAAATGAGAATTATTTATTAACTTTGTTGTTTCCTTTGTTACCTATTTCTATTATTGTATGGGTGAAGAGAGTAAAAAACTGGTTCTTTCGTCTAGAAATATATATTAAGATTTAATTATTACTTTCGGCTTGCAACAGCCATCTTCAGATTGTCAATTAATTGACAATAATCCTATTGACGTTGATCTGAAGATGGCCATTGCAAGCCGAAACTAGTAATTAAACCTTAATATGCATTTTTGAACAAAAGAACGAGTTTTTTTACTCTTTTCACCCATATAATATTTATCGTTATTTGGATACTTACAATAGAACACAATATTTCTATTATGTTATGGTATTATCATTATTTTGTCAATTACGATTTGGGAACTACTGTACTTCTTATAGTGTAAGAACCATTTAAACAACGATTGTGATAGCATTTGAAAGAAACTGCTATTTAATGGTAACAGCTCTATTAATAAATTGTTATTTCGCTCACCATTAGTAACTTGTCAATTAACATAATTTAAGGACAAATAATGTTAAATTAATGATTTAAAAATAAATGAATTGGCAAATCAATCAAAAGTAATAGTGGAAATCGATTTAAGTGTTAAAACACTAATTGCCTTTGCACAGTAGCCAATAACCTCCCAGTGCTTATTATTATTATTTAAACTGTAAACTGAAAACACACACGTGCGGATGAATTTTCCCGACAATCAAATATTTATGGAAAAGGTGAAAATCCCTCCTTCATTCCTATTAAATTTTAAATCTCTCCTATCGTATCGTTTTAGACATCAATAATTCAAAATTTCAAATCGAGATTACGGTACACATATCCGTGTAATTTCTTTTTAACTCCGTCCGAGAAATAATCTGGAAAACGGAAACTCGGTACCTAGCGGAAGGATTGGCAAGACGATGAACGTACCATGTAACATGCATGAGAGCTTAAGTCGTCCCTAGCTTGAATAAACACCGCGCATTTTTCATAAAAGTCAATTTCCCGTTCGACTTTAGACTTGTGAACAGCCTACGTTTCGGCGCACGCGCATGCCTGAACTCATACATACAAATCGCCCGCATGCATAGAACATGACTTTGGCGTCTAGACGATCATCTCTAGAATAGGTGAAGTATTTGTGCGCTACACGGGACGGTTCAGGAAAAGCTTAAGGCTCTTAGCCGGGCGCGGGGACAACTTTCGCGGACGAGTGGATATACTAAAAGGGTCTCAAACGAGGTGAAGGATGCGAAATACGGTAGGATAAGTTTAAATGCGGAGTAAACTGAACTATACATACATTTATGTAACTGCATGTAAAGAGTTCTTTCCCAAATTTTACTGAAACTAATAAAATCTTGAAAGTTTTTGTGCTATACTTTTTTTTACAATATTTACACAGTATTAAAAATGATTAACAGTACGTTTAATCCTCTACTTTCAGATACATCGTCAAACTCGATTTTGTTTCCTCATGATATAAGAAGAAGATATATATCTTCCTATCGTATTAGCGGTTAATTAATCAAAAGAAAATAAAGGCAGAATGTTTATGCCAAGTGGTTTTTATCTTAATTCTTTAATTCAGAGCCTACAGAATATGTAAATACAAATGAAAACAAAATAATTTACGAAACATTTATTTCGAATAAATTAAACTCATGTAGCGTGAAGTGTTTTGATATCTTCCGTGTTTATTACTACGCTATATTTATTGTTCTACGAATGGACATGTTATTGCAACAAAGATTATTGTTTTCAACTTTTTGTATTAATTCCAACAAACCACAGCACATAAATTTCATTGAACCGTCAGTAGTCAAAGAACGTCAAAAAATCAACAAAATTGCAAATATCTCAAACACAGTTGAGTTTAGGGATAGGGTACTCTCATGTAAACTAATTGCAATGACTCGATACATTCATTGTATCGATAAAAATTGTACCATTCCATTTAAAATAAAAGTTGTATCAACACCCTCATACGAAAGTGCTACAAGTTGAAAATATTTTCCTTAAATAGCCCACAGTGGCCATGATTACACTGCAAGTTTCCAATCAAATTCACACTGAAGATCAAAAAATCTAATGACCCAGTTCGGTGGGACACCTGTATAAATATATAGTAGGGGCTGATCATAAAATAAATTTTATGTATTAAAAAAAAGAATTTAAAAAAAAAGAATACTTAGTCTGTTTAACAAAAAGTCGCTCATATCTGAAAATCTATTAAAGATAGGTATAGGGAATGCTGATATAAAGTGATAGGGGATGATATTACTTCCTAATTCCGAATTAAAATACAGGGTGTTCTATTTAAAATATTGAGTTTTCTGCATTTGAAATATGTCACTTTGTTCCTCAGTTTTGAACACCTGTATGTGAGAATGAAAGTGTGCTTACCGTTTCTTAGAGTAATATCTACATTCATAAACATAGTAAATTTCGAGTCTCTACTTGCAGTATTAACCGGGATATTAATTTCTTCAATGATGCAATGATTATGACTAAAAAAAAAGAAAAACTTAAATAACTCAAAACGGCAACATGTAGCTATAGGAATAGCTAATGAAAACTGACGTATTTATAGTTATAGAATCTAAAAATGAATAAAAAATTATATCATTCTATTTAAATAACAAAGTTGACATCCATTTCCGGTAACCGGAAGTGATATTTTGGTTAAGGTATTTTGCATTTATAGTTCCATCGAACAGATACTGATGCCAAAATCTCAAATATAAGTAAATAATAGAACATCATAAACTTTTAATGAACCAGTTACGTGGAATAGCCTGTATACATACATACATTTCAAAGGTATCAATTCAATCATAACGTGCGATAAAAGCAAAATAAATGCATGGATTATGAGAAAAAAAAAATATAACTCTATAACACAAATTAGAAAATTTCAATAAATATTTTGTTGTAAAATAGAACACTATGGGAAATGTATAGCAACTACTACATTCTATCCAATAGAAAGCCAAACTAAAAAATTGTCAAAACGGTTCTTGACAGCTATTTGATAATTTTCGAGGCTTTTATAACCTGAACGCTATCAACGCACATTCAAGTAAGTAACAGCAGTGAATGTGCTCGCGCGATCGCCATCTTTTTTAAGTCCATTCTAGCCAATAACAATCATCCATGTATTGATTAAGCGTTACAAATTTTAGCTTCCATAAAGGATGCGCATTTTTTATAGTTATTGATGACATTTCTCCATCTTCAAAACTTCAAATTGTTTAAAAAATGGTTACACCTATTATGCCAACTGTAATAGCTCAGAGAAACATATTAACAGCGAACGTAATTTTAGCTCCAGACACCAATTTCAACACAACAAAAAAAAAAAAATGCTTCCACAGAGAAAGTTCCTGTCGACAAAAAGAAATCGAAGAGGAAATACATCTAAAAACCAGAAAAAAAAGCTAAGACAAACAGAATACTTAGAAATTAGTACAGCAACTGTCTCTTTATTAAATATAAATAAATAATTTTAATGTACCGTCGAGTGAGGCAAAATGGAACTGCCAGGTAATATGGGTCAAAAATGTAATCTGTGTTGGTGCATTTGTTCGCTTATGTCACAGTTAGTGGTGGCAACAAGTCAAAAACTTTTGAATTGCTTTGTTCTGTCTACAGTGACCATTATTATCAACCTATTACCCCGTCAACGGCTAACGTTGCCATATAGCAACATTGTTATTATATAAAAGTATATTTTTTATTTATTTTTTGTCAAATTCTTACCTGTTCAACCCAAAGAGTAAAATTTTGTTAAAATTTATTCAATATAAATGTCGTTAACGGGTTAAAGCAATAAAATTCGAAAATCTGGGGGTTCACTCCCTCCGATTCGTGTGTCTTGTGATGATTTTAATTATGCGTGTGTTACATCCGTAGATATTGAACGATCTTTGTCAAATATAAGCATGTTTTATCATCGCGACGAAAGCGATTTAGTGAGAAAAATCTTGAAACACTTAATACTGCGTTTCAGCAATCCTATACCTGTTACATAAATAAGGTAAGGGGTTTATATTTAATATTTATAGTTAATTAAATAAATAATTTTGCTCTTTCCCAACACTGTATTGTATACTTGTGTTAAACATTAAACTCAGATATATGAAACTTAGTACTGACCTGGCGCGCAAAAGAAAGTTGACCTCTCTATTAATATATTAAAAACTTATGGTGTTAGCTCTTCGCCTATGTATTATTTCTTTTGTATTCTCAAAACAAGTTACGAAAAAAATTTTTATTACTAATATGCCTTTTGGTCTTGAATTTATATCATTGTTTTGTTTAATGAATCAGATTACAGGTTTAATTGTATTAGTTCATTGCTTATTTACTTACATTTTTTTTGTATATGTTCTATTTAAACTTTCAAGAATCCAACACAAATCAAAATATGCATTTAAGTGGTTTTTTACTGTGAAAATATACAGGCTGGGCCATCACATTCGCGTCGGGTTATATACGAAGTGGTAACACATTTTCAATTTTTTTGTTTGTTAAGGATTATACAGGTTTGGAAGGACCACATTTCAAAATTATTTTAAAGTATACAGGCTGACTCAAAGAAAAGTTACACACCAAAGTTGCAAAAAATTAAATCGAACACCCTGTATATTATGACATATTTTGATAGTACAGACTAAATAAAGGGTGGTGTTAGGATTCTTATGCCTAATTCAACTCGTTCACGAGATAATTAACTATTCTTCAAAATATAGACCAACTTTTAAGAGGCATGACTGTCATGCATATTTAAGCTAGATATTTTAAACTGTATTTATTTTTTAACTAAAGTATTAGACTTGATAATAAAATAAAAGTGATGCAAAAATTATACAGGGTCAACAAAAACATACTTTTAATTTTCGCTATCTCTAAAGACAAGTAATTTTCTTATTTTAAATGGAACACCCTGCATTTATTTCCTTTTATTTAGATTCTAATTTTAACGGTCTTTTAGATTGTATTAATGCTTCCTATACCTATCTGTTATAGTTTCTTAGTAATTTAGAATTTTCTATTTCAAATATTAATTCATATCCATTCTTTTTTTTTTGAAGTAGGCTTGGACAAAGCTGCTGTTATTATTCAACATAGTTGGACGATATTTATCAACCTAACTCTTCAACTGGCTTTTCCTACATATTAATTAAAAGTCATAACTAAGTAAACTTCAGAAATGTACTAAATGTATTAAAACGAATAAACTCATATGTGAAAAACTGCTAATGTTTTAAAAAGTGTTTAGCATGATGACCATCGTTTTTCAATGCAGAGGCGTGCTCTTTTCTGAAATGAATCTTTAAAATTACTCAAAGCATTTGGTGTTATAGATCGAAGCGCCATTCTTATTCGCTCTATATATTATTTATATATATATATTTTAATTTTTTTTAGTTAGAGAAAAAAGTTTACAGTTATAAAACCAATAATAATATCCTATATGGCCCCGTTCGACGGTACCTACTCTTTATTTTCTTTTTTATGTTGCTGCTTTATAATCCTGCTTTAATTCTCCTTTTAACCAAAAAACACAATTAAATTGATATTCATTTTTACAACAATTATCAAAACTAATACTTTTGCTTTTGAAATCATATTATACATACTTTTATTTCTAGAGTAAATGCATGAAGTTCTAATTTCATACAAAACATAGAAACAACCAGAAATTAAATTAATAAAAATAAAGAATTGAGGGTGCTTGACAAGCGAGTGATTCAATTCCTATCAAAATGTATGAATAAACGTCATGTTTTCTTACCGTAGATGGCAGCATTATAGGGTTTTAAGGGGTTATTTGTGTATCCCCACATCTAGAAAAGCACCTTTAATAATGTTGGTATGAATTTAGAGAGGGCAAATACTCTATGGCCTCTTTCAGACGAGTATGTCGTCGCAAAATATTGAGGTCAAATTGTGTCTGTTTGGTATTATATGTGACTTGAATACGGCATTTGACTTAACGTGATTTGCCGATCAAACTCGATCTGTTGAATTAACGAAGTAAGGTAGCTAATTGGGTAGCATCTTATTCATCAAATAAAATACATTTGTTGAAGTTGTTCTTATTAATTCCATTAAGCCAAATTATACAGCAGTAGTACGTAGATCCTTTGTTTTTAGATTTTTTGTGTGACTATCATGTAATATGTTACATTAAACAACAAATTACAGGTGCAGCAAAAGTTACATTGCATTTGTGCAATACATTTTGATGATGATTGGTGTTATGCCAATGCATTTTCCTTAAATTTAGACAAAAATCTCTTTCGTATCCTACCAAAAAATAGATATGTAACCATAATTTGTACTTAAAAAATAATATTGTACTGAATACTAAAACCGCAAGACCCTTGAATTACTGTTAATTCTGATTTAATCAGAATCATTGTAATAACGAAATTTCTACATTAAATAGTACCATCTTTAAGTTTCGTCAGTTTAAACATTCTGTTAGTGTACAATCGCTATGAACTGTTTACTACGCAGAGTTTCAATCTCAACTACTTTACGGAATACTCTCGTGAGAATGTGAGAATCTATAGTTATTTGTATTACCGGCTAGAAACTACAGTTTTGCGAGTATGAATATGGTTGGTATTTGTACGAATACTCTCGCAAAAGAGTTTCTGGCTGTGTGATACACAATGTTTTTTGGGTCTACAAATCTTAATTTTGAATTGAAAATAGAAAAGAAATTTTGACACTAGGGAGTTGACAGTACAACTTGGCACACATGTTACATACCTTAGTATTTTGACGTTTCCGAGAATAAATAATCTTTTTCTGTAATTTTCTTTCTAGTTTAATATCTATTTATCAATAATAAGTGCAATGAAGACACCAGTTCATCTTAGCATGGTTGAACAGTAGCTTAATGACAACTTATTACACGTCTGTCATGTGGAATCTAGTGTGGCCAACCCTTAGTGACATTTTTGCCTGCCGCTTTGAAGTACTGCAAAAATTAGTGTTTCTGGACGGAGACGCAAAAAATAATTTTCTAAAGTGTTACTAGAAGAAGCAGTGGTAAGATGTATCAATGCATTCTATAAGTATGTTAAGTATGTTTTTTCCCTAAGTTATAACGGCGCCTATAAAAATAGGTGGTAGAAGAAACGCAATGTAAAAAACTACCATGAAACTTATGACGCGGTTGAGAATGCGTATGCTCAGAACGATTCATTTTTAAGAATCTATCGTGCATACCTAATATTTACTTTCAATCAAATAATAACAGTGATTGAATTGTTTATATTGGAATCCAATTATTGCTTAGTTAGAAATAGGAATAAAATTATTGAATTCAAAATATACCAGCATTAGAACAATATTAGACATAAAAATACCACTTTTTAAAGCATGATTTGCAATTCAATTCCAATGGCGTTAATGTATTGGGACTCAAAATTTATAATAGCCTTCTTAATGCCTGGAAATTTTTAAATAATAAACAATTCAAGAAAACTTCTAAACCATGGCTATACTCTACATCCTTTTATTCTATTTCCGAATTTTTCAATGTTATTATTAGCAGTAACCTATGAATTCTATTCTATAGAACATACCATATCGACCCGTGAACATTCATAAATAGGGAATAATAAAACTATGCACAAAAACTCGCCTTAGTTGCCACACATATTGAAGGATGGGAAAGCATATAACCATACATTCCTGCACGCAGCCTTTCCAAACAAACTACAAGCGACAGTACTAATCTGACATGAAAGTAGGTCCCCACTGCTATCGGTTATTTCCCCACACCATGGCCTTTTATCTATTTCTTTTTCATTTAAAATTTTTATGGTTATTCCATTTTGATTTTTCTTTCTTAACTATATTATAAATTTTAAACGATGCAATATTAATTTACACACGTGAAGAAAAGGAGAAAATTAGACACGACATACTCGATCACTTCCTATTACAAAAGATTTGATTAATTCGAGACAGTTATTTCGGGAACACGTGGATCACCATTATCAACCGAAAACCGAAGGAATTCCCTAAAAATAAGAAGGACGTATTGTATACGTCATTTTAACCACTCTAGAAGTACACCTCGCAAGTAAATAGAATGCTCCTATTCTTCTATTCTTCTATTCTACCTTTGTAGATTGAGTCAACAACATTAGTGTAACTAATTGATTTAGACATTCAATTTGTTGAGTAAAGCAATTATTGGTCTAGTTAGCAAATACTCTTCATAATGAGTGGATTTTATTATTTTAGATTTATCATATTATTTGTACTTATCACTAAATTTTAGAAACTTTCTATATTAACACTTACTTGAGCAATGTTTGTAAGGTAGATTGTCTCAACGTGCAGCACTGAAGCATCGGCGCTAAAATCGATATTTCGTCGTGGAAAGGCCTACCAAACGCCCTGCCGTGATCCAAATGCAAGGGAAACGTTTCATTTCCAAATAATCTGAGAAAAAGGGATTATTTGAAAGTTAACAATTTTTAAAAACTTTGGTTCAACAACTGTTTGATACCTAAACGTTTCATAATGGTGTCTGTCCATATTTCCGATTAAGAAATCGAATACCGCCATGTCCATTATGTCGTGTAATCTTCGCCCTTCGTCGTAAGGGGGAATTTCTCGCACAAGGGCACAATAATTCGACTCAGTTTCCCATTGTGCTTTTCTCCTTCTATGGTAAGATCTTCGCCAAGGATGCTTCCAAACCTAGAACGTGCGAATAATATTTATCTTATAATACAAAGATATATATTAAACAAAATACAATAAAAACAGTAGAAACACTAATTTTAATAAATTGACCAATTTCTAGGATCTACACGAATTGACATCAAGTTGGATTTTTAAATCTGTGAAAAATATACAGGCTATTTCATTTGAAAAAATGAGTTTTGTACATTTAAAGTTTTTGACATTCGTACTGACAAAACCGAGCACCTTGTATACAGTGTATTCCATGTAGTGATTCATTAAAAGTTTATGATGTTCTACTATTTACTTATATTTGAGATTTTGGCACCATTATATGTTCGATTGGAACTATAAATGTGAAATACTTTAACCCAAATATCACTTCCGGTTGACCGGAATTGGACATCAACTTTGTTATTTTAAATAGAATGATATAATTCTTTATTCATTTTATGGTTAGACAATGAATTTGACGTTAATTCCATTCAGAGCCATCTGCGAACATTTAAGCATAGAGCTACTTAGATTGTTCAAAAAAGGGTTGCTCATATCTCAAAATCTATTAAAGATAGGTATAGGGAGTGCTGATACAAAATGATAGGGGATGATATTTACTTTCCAATTTCGAATTAAAATACAGGGTGTTCTATTTAAGAAAATTGAGTTTTCTGCATTCGAAAATACGTCACTTTGTTTCTCAGTTTTGAACACTCTGTATATTAGAATGCGAAGTTTGCATACCATTTCTTAGAGTTACATCTGCATTCATAACATAGCAAATTTGGAGTCTCTACTTGCAATATTAACCGAGATATTAATTTCAGAATGAGGCAATGATTATCACTAAAAAAAAAAAGAAAAACTTAAATAACTCAAAAACGGCAACATGTAGCTATAGGAATAGTTAATAAAGACTGACGTATTTATGGCCACAGAATTCAAAAATGAATAAAAAATTATATCATTTTATTTAAAATAACAAAGTTGACGTCCATTTTCGGTCAACCGGAAGTGATATTTTGGTAAAGCATTTTCATTTATAGTTCAATCGAACATATAATGGTGCCAAAATCTCAAATATAAGTAAATAGTAGAACATCATAAACTTTTAATGAACCACTTACGTGGAATATCCTGTATATTAAAATAATTGTGAGTTATAGAGCGCTTGATCTTAAGTAACTTTTACTTTTATTTTTCAAAATATTTTTCAATTAAGTGATTGAGTAAAGCATGATCGACCGATGCCAGATAAATAACGCACTTAAATATGACACATAAATTTACGCACAATCAAGCATCCATAAGCAAATCGCACGGTGCTGATGATGAAAAACTATTAGGCGAACTTAAGGAGACACCCAAGTGATGCCATGGTTCAGAAGTTCAACCTAGATATAAAATATCAAGTTATAATACCAAATAAGGAAGGACTGACTGTGAGAGTAAGGCACATCAGTAGGAGGGACTTAAACGACAGACGTCTCTAAAACTGAGTACATGACGTAAGAGCTGAAATAAATGCAAAAAAGCCCAAAAAGTATTCGGTAAGTCTCAGCAATGACACGACAGTGTTTCAGGCTGAGGTTGCTGCAATTCGCCAGTGTGTCAGAGAAATGGAAAGATGGATCGAGTTAGCTTGTCGTAAGTCCTTGATCGATAGTTAACACTTAAAGCGATCAATTCCGCAAGTGTCTAACCAGACGAGGTTCGTCAAGAGGAGGAAAAAACAGCACTTCATGTGCTGTGCCAATGCGTTGGTCTGGCGAGGACAAGGTTTCTAGAACTGGGCGTGGAGAACCCCACAGCTGTCAGCTGTATAAAACAGGTGCTCCCAAAGATTATAAATCTAATTAAAAAAGTTAAATCAGAGAGCGTCTTCTAGGACAAAGGGGATCCCGATAGAGTTTCATAAAAGAGATAACCAAACCCCTATTCAGATGTTTAAACAATTTTCTTGCACTTATTATGTATAATGCTCTAGATACGCAAACTAATCATAAGAATTAAACTTATCTAATTTAGTACTTTTTTTATGAAAACGAATACATTATTGGTACTTTTAAGTACGTGCTGCAGAAAGTCCGTATACAAATGTCTCGCAACGAACTGCAACGGTCGATATATGCAAAACTATTCGCCGCGAAAAAATGCGGTTTGACCTAATCCAATATCATACTGAGTGTTTTATATCTATATATTAAATTTTCTCTAAAATTCTAGTCCAAATTTACGTAGACTTTACTATACCACAAATCATTAATTTTTTAAATATTTCGATTTTTCGCGAAAAAGTAACATACGCAAGCTCTTAAATAAATGCTACTATCTCGACGCACTTTCAGTTTTCTTCAATCCACTTTTGATATAAGCGGAAGTGGGATATAGATGAAACTATTTTTTTTCTAAATAGAATATAGCTAACTATGCGCAACCTTAAAGTTTCAAAATCGAGATATCATTGCCAATGCGAGAACTTTTAGTGGAATGGTTCTGTAAATCACTCTATATAGAAAAGGTATATTTTTCCAAAAATTGCGTATTTTCCACATATTTTTTCTCCAGGCATCTTCTATTTCTGATCCTTCTTACAAATTCTAACAAATACCTGCTAACAGAATATCATTTTTTTTCCACTATACCAATATTTGAGTCTTGGAGTCATTTGGTGGAAACGCTTGTCATGCTCATCTGATTCGAATTTTTCCACACATGCATGTAAAATGATCTTTTAATGACATTTTAGCATTGATACAGTGAAAACCAATGAACATGGCTTGAATATAAAGGCGCCAGTTATCGAATCGATGAATCCCGAGAACATTCTCAAATGGTGTGTCTTTCATCAAACGTCGAATACTAGGCTGATTAAGTATTCCGACGAAGAACTCAGTAGGCATTTGTTGAATAAATGGTTAAAACTGACCTTTTGTGTACAATCTTTACACATGAATGCCTCGAAAACAAGAGCCAACTTTACAAAACGGCCAATGGCACCGGATTCAACGTATTCGAATTGTGTTTTCTACCCAGAATCCATCAATGTTAAAAAAATAAAGCTTCCGATTCTAGTACAGTGCAATCGAAGATTTGTGGAACTTAGATTCGCATTTAATTTGCTAAAAATGGTGCGCTTGTGACACTATGCAAAAACATATAGCCTAGTACCTTGTTCAGTTCAGTTTTTCTCATGTTCTACGCACTGACTTCTCGACTATTATATGTGTAGAGCTTAATGTTAGTTGTTGAGTTTAAATGTTTCTCGCCTGATGATGGTTGATTTGAAAACCGAAACCCGTATCATTATTATAGTAGATAAAACTTCCGAAAACTAGGAATCACTTAATTATTATCAATTACTTATCGAACCTACTTATAAACTCTAAAATTCATTAGTACTATATCATTGATTTTCTTTTCAATTGCATTAAAATAGTTCCTTTATTAAAAAAAAATTATAGCTCTATAATAAAGTGGTAAGTTTGTCTCTGTTCCCTTTTCTATTAGTCCAATTGATTATGGATATTAGATATTTTAAAAGTCAAGTAAATTTATACATTTCATTCACATTTTCTTCATATTTTGAGGGAAGTGCAATAAAATAACATTAATTCCCAGCACGTCCCGCTAAACACCAAATTAAGCACTTAACTTACTTTTCTGACCGCCAGCTCTTTGGGAGGAAGGAAGGCAGCGAAGCTTCCTTCCAAACTGTCGGGGTTTCCGCAAATCGCGTGCGAGGTATCGCAGTAATACGTGCACTTGCCGTGAAAGCACAGATTGTCCGCCGGCGATATGAAGAAAGTCCTTAGCAGTTCTCCGTCTGCTTTTTGGTATAATTCAGTCGTCATATTTAACAGTCTTCCAGTTACGGGCATTGCTCTCCTGAACCCAATAAGCCTGGAAAGAGAAAAATTATGGTCTCATGGTAAATACTCAAGAATTCTGGGAGTGCGGACCGGGAAAATAGACCTCCGCAATTTTACGGTGCTAAATTTTTAGTGCTGACATAAAATGCAGGAGATTTTTTTTTGTTTTAGAGCCACGTAATCCTACAACAATGGGGGAGGTGATTTAAAAATATGTTGGTTAACCGTTGTGCGGTGTTGGATGACAGAAGGGATGTCTTTGGCATAAAAAACCTTTTTTCTTGAAAGCGTGACGCTATAAAAAAGAAACCTCTTTGCATTACTAATACTATATAGACGGTTTTATTAAATTACAAACAAAGAAAAATAACATTTCGTTTTCCTCCTGAATTACGCATTCGCTTTATGTTTAATTTGGATTTGCAGCAAATTCCAAATTAATGTTTGTTTTCTAGATTGAAAAACACAGATTTCAATTTAGCATCTGATAATGTCAACGCTCCTTATTTCAGATAGCAATTTCAACATTTTACGTTCTAGTTAAATAAAATAAATAAAATTTTGGCAATTCAGGCAAAATAATAATAAATATTGAAAATCCAGTTTTTGTTTTCACTGTACTAACTTGTAATAAGTTTACCAAATTTATGAAAATCAAATGTTCTTTGATAAACGTTAGGAGTTTTTGAACAATAACTTAATTTGTATTGAAAACGTCTCCCTCTGTTTCATTTAAGTGTAACTACTGATAGAAATCTAGGGCTCTGTCGGTATGAGATCTAGCGAATAGTTGAACACAACAAATATTATTTATGTACAGTTAAGGAATTAAATATGTGGATAGTTCTTTAATACGCAGGCAATGCAAAGTACAGTTAGGAAGAAGAATATTACCATCTCTTCACGCTCGCCTAATCCTATGCGAATCTTACAGTTAATTCTTTTTATCAAAACAAGCTTTTGCTACTCGGTTTTTTACAGTCAGTAGTAGTAGATATATATTATTTTTGACCGTATTCTCATCAGCCATCGCACTGTAAAATGAGATAAAAATTTAACTTAATTAAAATAAATACATTTTCTATTTCTATGAGTCATTGTGTTAAATGATAAAAGTAAATGTATAGCAGTAGCATACATAAACATAATGAAACCGAATGAATAAATTTCAACTGGAATTACTGCTCGAACGTAATTCATTTAATTTAGACAAAAGCATAGATCATAAGTTTATGCTTGTTAGTGCTTGTATGTAAGATTAACAAGAATAAAATTTTCCTAATATAAGAAAACAGCAACTAAATTGCTAAAGTAATACTCTAGATGGTAATATACAAATAAGGTACTTTTGGACGATATTCAAATGCAGTTTTTGTTGATGATATCATCGTTGGATTAACATTTTGAGTATTCATATAATGAGAAGACTGGAGAGTTCTACGAGCAAGTAGATGGTGTGGCGATGGGCAGTCCATTGGTCGCGGTCATAGCAAATTTATACATGGGGCTCTTCGAAGCTGCCGCACTAGACACTACACCTTACAAGCCGACTTGTTGGTTTCGATGCGTGGACGACACCTTTGCAATATGGCCGCACGAACAGAAAAAGTTGAATGTATTTCTATACCATCTGAATAGTATACATCCACGCATTCAACTCACTATGGAAGAAGAGAAAGACGGGTGTTTGTCTTTTCTCGACGTAATGGTGAATCGAAACGAGGAAGGAACGCTAGGGCATAAGGTGTACCGGAAACCCACCCATACCGACCGATACCTGCAAAAATGCTCCAACCGTCCACCTAAACAGAAACGTGGCATTATGAAAACGCTCGGAGATCGTGCGGCCCGCATTTGTGAGCCGCAATATCTAAAAATGGAATTGGCACACTTAGAACATACCCTTCAGGCCAACGAGTACGGCAGACACGAAATAAAGACAGCGTTGCAACCAAAGAATGGAGGGAGAGCTGATAACACCGAGCAACAACAACAGGAACTACGGTCCTGCCGTGCATAAAAAATGTGACGGATCGGATAGGCAGATTGCTGCAAAAACACGATGTCAAGGTCGTTCTCAAACTCTACAACACAATTGAGAAACCTGATACGTACGGCAAAAGACCCTAGGAACCCCATGACATCTAAAGGGGTTTACAAAATACCTTGTTTCTGTGGTGCGGTATACATCGGGACCACTAAACGCCGTACTGGCACACGGTTGAAGGAGTACAGGAGAAACTGTCGCCTGGGTCAAACAGACAAATCAGTGGAAGCGGAGGACGCCCTGCAGGGTGATCAGGGCATCGCGTCATACGTTTCCAGGATATCGAGGTTGTCTCTAACATCACACACTATCACGCACGACTGTGTCGTGAAGCCATTGAGATTCATAAATATCGGAACAATTTCAACAGAAAAGAGGAATCCAGCACGTTGACGTTGAACCTACATCTCAACTAGGGTGTGGACCTGAGGTTCTGTACCCTTTCATCTCTGATAGAAGCGGCACGATCAAGCCGCTGGGGGTGGGTGTTTTGAAGTAACTTGAGATAAGTTACTCTTCAGGGAAGGTTGATGATCGTCATTTTTGAATCTAAGCCGAACCTACGTGTTTTATATAGAGGGTCATTATAGTCATATAGAGGGTTTTTGAACGTTAGATGTTACTTTAAAAGAACATCCAGACGTCTGACTCCTGTAAGTGGAGATGGACGATCCTGGGATTCCACGACTGCCTGAACCAAGAGGTTTTAGCTGACTTGGGCGCTAGCCCAAGCAGCGTTGAGAGTCTGCTTAAGGAAGCCTCGGAGGGTCGGAATTTGCAGATCTCGATGAATCTGCTCGTTCCTTACGAATCAAGGTGCCTGCACGATCAGTCTGAGTGTCCTGTTTTGAAGTGCCTCGATGGACTTCAATCTAGTGGGGGCAAACGACGCCCACGCGAAAGCGCTGTAAACCAGGACAGATCTTAAGATGGACTTGTAGAGTAGCAACTTGTTTACTAGGTGAAGGGGGACTCCTTCGCCCTAACATTGGGAGTAACGAGTTGCGTACAGCGAGATAGCGAGTTCTGAGCTCGGAGCTCTGCTTCGACTAGGTGAGACGCCTGTCGAAGTGGATTCCTACTTAACCTGTTGACTCCATGATAACCTGACGTTTCCCACGCGGATGCGCGTCTCGGGATCCCGTCTGCTCCTCGAGAATCCAACTGCGACGCATTTGGATTCGTTCAAAGGCAGTCTACATCGAGAGGACCAGCGAACGAGGCGGTCGTTGGACCGCCCTCTGCGCCCTCTCGCCCCTGCTTCTTGCGTAGATGACGGTATCATCCGCATAGATAGCTAGGTGCGTGCCAGGCTCCCGAGGGAGGAAACATAAGGAAGAGACGAGGTTCCAATGGCGATCCCTGCGGTACTCCGGCGAGGATATCGCGAGAGCCAGAGCGGACGCTGGCTGTCCTAACGCAGAAGGTTCTGCGTTCAAGGTAGGATCTGATCAACCTGATCAGAGAGGGATTTAGGCCAGAAACTATCAACTTATAGATCAGCCCTTTGTGCTAGACAGAGTCAAACGCACGTTTGAAGTTTCGGATTTCCTCAGTGAACTGTTCGTCCTGAATCACTTGAAGTTCGTCGCTAGTGGAGGTTAGCCGTTCGATGGTGATCGATTCGGCTACTTTCGATAGGTTTGACAAAAGGCTGATCGGGCGGTAACTCTCGGGGAAGGCGGGGTTCTTCCCGGGCTTAGGAATGGTGACGACTTCGCCGTGTTTCCAGACTGAAGGGAAGTGTTGTAGCTGGAGGACTGCGTTTACGATGAAACACAGTTTTTTGCATGCCTCAGGAGGTAATCTCTTCAGGGCTGCATTGGTAACACCATCAGCACCTGGGGCTTTTTGCTGCTTCTGCTTTTAATGAAAGCATCAAGTTCCGGTGGCGTAGCCGGGTCGATCGGGATTCCGAGCATGCCAAGCAGCCGCGTCACCGAATTGGAAATCCAGCACTCTAAATGAGTGGTACTCGGTGCTCAGTACACGTACCGCAAACAGAACCCATCATAGTCTCCCTGTTCCGACAACGACAACTTCCACGAACAAAGCCCCGACCACGAACGGGCGACCAGGGCTGGCGACAATTCAGAGCAACGTATCATTCGACGACGAATAACACGGTGTACTTGGCCCTCGCCGCTGGAAATGTTCGCCGTAGCTGCGAACGAAACGTTCGGAAGAAATTCCATTCGACCACGGCATAACAGCCCGGAATCTGTTTCTCTAACTGGTTATTTTACTTCTTAGGTATATAACTATGTGAAAACGTTAAGTGAATACTTGGAATAGTTTGGGTTCCGATATCTTTTCCTTAAATAGAAGTCTTCCGTTCAAAACAGGCACATACAATATACGATTACACACATGTGCTAGAATCGAGTGAATCAATAAGACCATTGTAAATTAAGTCTTTTATTATTTATTAAATAAACCGCATGATGTTTGCCTTTAAAATATATAATGGTTTTTTGTATATTATGCTGTTTATTGTCAATGAATCGTCTTTGATAAAAATATTCTAGAATGAATGCTAGCCAAGTTCTTAAATTATACTTTCAAAGGGGTGTTGAGACTTTTCGTCTTCCACATTTATGCTTTTATTTATTAATTTAATTTACATAGAGAAGTTTTATATGTTCTAGAATTTATGTAAATTTTCTAGTATTTAATTTAATAAAAATTTCGTTATTATTAAGATTGAAGTTACACAGTAATAAAATTTATTACTTATTAATAAAAATAGTTTAGTGTAGACCTAACAACAAAACCTAATTTTTTGGAAAACGTTTAAAACTAACAAATATTTGTAACGCCAATTTTCAAACAGTAGTTGTTGATGTTTTAATTTTATATTAAATACAACAAATAGTTTAGTGAACCTAAATCGGTTGCATTTTAAAAATTATGGAAACTTTGCATTTTCAAAATAAGTATCTTAACAATAAATAAGTATCGTAATATTTAAAAAAGCCATTTAGTAACTACATACTAATTGTAATATACTTCTGCCAGCAACAAGGGATGTTTAGCGTCCAGTTTTTAGGCAGGCACGAACTCCGTAGCAACATTTACGTTTTTATATCATTTGGGCTAAATAATGCCGAACTTCGCCACACAACATTTCACAACATTAAAATTAAAGCACCAAGGCAAACATTTAATTGTTTATGCAGGATACAAATTAATTTCCTTAATTTTAACTTGTTAGAGGCTCTTAGGGATTACTAATTATAATTATTAGACTACCGATCTCTCTTACAATAGACGTCAAAATAGTGTAAAATAATACACTATTAAGAGGGGTGATATCTCCCTATGTTCGCTGTAATTAGGTTGTCTACGTGTTAGAGAACTATCCACACACATTTTTCCTCAACTGTACGTTTGGCGTATAACGTTGGTACCGTGCGCCATCTAGGTACATATACCCTAATGATACTTCTAATCGGATGAATATAAAGAAGCACATAACATTAGGTAAAATTCCATAAATCAATATTTCTAGAGAATATTTTCATTTGTTTTTATGATATTTGAAACATAGAGCTTAGGAAAATTACAATTACAAATCTATGCACACAAAATGAATATTGTAAGTACCGATATTTCTACTTGAATACTCAAATCAGTATCGCAAATCTCATTCGACACCACAATGAGATCTCATTAGCGCAGATGAATTGGTATCGAATGAACCCTAGTGCTAAGTAACGTTTCTTTTTAATACTTAATACCACAGACAAGGTAAGATAATATGTTATCTTGTCTGTGTTAATACTTAAAACTTAAAGAATCCAACTAAATATAATTTATCTACTATTTATCTACTTAAGAATTGTTTTTTTTTTCTAATATAATTTTACAAGAAAACTCAGGATTTGCTCTGTAAAACGAAAAAAATCTGCATCTAGTATGCACCCAGCTGCTCGCTCAAATATCGAACAAAAATCTTTCTCGGCGTATAAATGCTTTAAAGTGCAATGAATGCATCTTAAAAATTTCCAATTCAAAACAACTTCAAACTGAAATAAAATCGAAACATCATTAATTTTGAGTAAAAGCGGTACCATATTACTCTGTCCATGTTAAAAGGAAGTCGGATAAAAAATATTGAAGATGATCAGCAATGAAAAAAAAATCAATCAAAAGATATTAAAGGTATATTTCTTTCCGCAAAAAATATATAATTTAATAGTTAGTGGGGTTAAAGAAACGCTTTCATGAAATCTACGCATCACAGAACATTAAAAGCAGTCGACATTATACTGATTATAGGAGGAATGGGAAATTAATCAGTTAAAGACATCAATACTTTGAACTGATAATACGGTTATCGCGTCAAAGGTAAGAGGTACCCGCCAGTTTTCATTTTATTTGCTGCTTGAGTTGGTCGACGTCTGCATAAATATGCTCTGAGTCAAACCAAGAAGTTTTTAGACCAATACTCAAATATTTTATTAAATTATATTACAAATCTTAAATCAAAATGTTCTCGGTTTGACTCAATATGTATTTAGGCAGATATGGGCGAGGTTTTAAAACAACTGCTTGTCCTACCTACAATAAACTAAATAAATCATCATTGCTTTAATTATAAATCTTGTCGGTTTTAATTCTTCTTTACCACCACAACCTTTAAAGATTTTTTGCCTTGAGTAATAAAGAACTTATTTAAAATACGAATGAAATTACTTTAAGCTTCTTCAAACTTGAACTTCAATGACTTTTTACGACTTCTAAACTTGCTGGAGCTTCGTTTCAAACTTTCCCCCCCGAAACTGCAGGAAACTATCAACTAGAAGTTCGTTCTAATGCGACCGTCAAAGGCGAACTTTCTATGGACCCTATGCCCGCATGTCTAATCCCCCCATATAAGAAACTTTTTTTTCTGTTTTCCCCGATTCTCCAACACATCAAATTGCCCCTTTGATATTTCCGCAAGTTCTAGTTTGGAAACATAATATAGACAAATTGGAATGAACCGAATTATTATTCTTTTTCTCGCCTGCTGCGGTACGCAGGGCGCGTCAAAATCCTAACTTCGGTTGAAACTTAGACGCGGCACGTAAAAATTGAAAGTTCTTTTTCTCCCCTTTGATGAGTTTAGTACCTGTCCACGTGGAAAGCGGCGATTTTCGGCGTTGTGTCTCTCGTAATCCGAGAAGTAGAAATGATTTGGTAGGGTCTGCTGTTCTCTGGGGAACCTGTAACAAAACACGAACAGAGAATGAGTTCATAAATCTTGCACCTAAGTACATATTAGGGTATATACACACGCCAGTGCGCATGTGAGGTTATGTGTGGGAAATGGTTTATTTAATCAAAGTAAGTAGAGCGTTAACGTAACGGAACGTAAACTAAACTAGTTCTATTAGCTTAAAATATTTTGTTTCCAAAAAGTTTGATGTATTAAGCCTAGGCTTCCATCGGGACTAAACTAATGCAAAAAGTATAACAATAAACACGACCTAAATTTCACGCCTATTGTTTTATGGCTTATGCAGGCTGATTTTCACGTAGGCATCTTGGAGCGCACCTAGAGTGTGGTACCATTTATTGAATAAAATTAATTTTCATGTTATCGTAGAGTTTTATATTTTCCATAAAACACTACACTGAGAAAAATGGGCTAAGTAAACTGTTTACTTGATAAAAAGTTATTTACAATAGATAAAGTTTTACTTGGAACTATTCTCGTTAATTAATATCTGCAACTAAACCCAGTTTCCTGAATGCAAGTTGGTTACACAGCGTACCTGACGAATTTGTGCTAAGTAACGTATTACTTATGACTACAGCACATGGTTAATAGAAGTAACAACAATGCTGATTGCTATTAAACTCATGTATTTTCTTAAATATGTAACAACTTGGCACAACTATATTTATTTGAGTTTTGCTGCCACCCCGAGATTGTTTTACTATTCCTGATTGGCTAATGCGGCGGAGTAATAAAACAGTCCCCGAGATTGCTACGCGCGCAAGCGTCAAGTAAGAGTTATGGACGTGTGAAAAGGTCGTCAAAAAAGAGTGGCCAAGGAGTACGGCCATTGTAGTCCAGTTGGAACGCAAATATATTAAAAATACCGGGTGGATTAACTCAATGCCCCATCCGTATAAAGAATCCCAGCGAAAGAAGAAGTACCGAGCCTATAAGCAATCGAATGTTTCAAGATTGCAATTTTAAACCACGTGGTGGGATACTTGAATTCCCCCATCATTGTGATGATATCTGCGCCCGCTTGGTGAAGTTAAAATGTGGATGCCGTCGCTAGTGATCCGACAGTTCAAGTGCCATCTGCATTTAGGGATACCGCGACGAAGAAGCCGTTTTTGAGGCGATCACCGGACATAATATCCACATACGCCGACAGAGGATCAACTCGCCGAGACAACGGCCAGTGCAAAGAACCAACAGAAACCGCAAGTTTACCGCCTAGGTATATTATTTCTTTGTTTGTTATTAGTTGTAACTTCAATGCCATATTTCTTTGTCCTTTGTTTAGATTTCGATAATTTCAATAACTAAATAACGTTTAAAGGGGCCCCATTTACCTTATCTTTTATTATAGCTTTGTTCATTTTTTCATTATTAAGGAATATATTTTATGCGTCATTACGTTGTAAATTGTTTAAAAAAAAAACGGTTGTTAAAGTGAAATCAATATCTTCCATTCATATCAAGTAGTCACTGTGTTTGTCCTATATAAAATAAAACTATTACTAATAATACTGCTTTTTATTTAAATTTATATTAAATATTCACTAAACTTCCTCGTTTCCTGCACTACCCAATTGAACAACAAATTTAAGGTAAGTATGTTGTATATTTATAGCAAACCATTACCTTTTATAAATCAGGTATTTAGTGAACATGCATTAATGATACTGTTTCCTTATCACAAGTAATCCGAATAGCTTTCATTAATTGAGGTTAATAATGAAAGTGTGATAGTCATTATAGAATAGTTCACTCATAGAAATACACTACTTGACATGAGTAAATCTTTTACTTACCGCAACTGCATATATTCTTTGGTTTACTACTTCAGTTTAATTATCATAATTAACTTCATAAGTTACCGGTATGAAGCAGGCCGTAAGTAACTTAGATTGCTTGTTAGATCAGTGTTTAGGATCTCTTTTTTACTAGTGCTAAGTAATCTGTGCTTTTGTCCCTAACCAGCTGAACTTTTTACTTACGATAATTGTATTTTTATTTATGATTATTAATTTTTTTTTCTCATTGTACGATAACATGAAAATAGGAAATAATTTACTAAAATGTTTCTTTCCTCTAGACGTTAATGTCATACTAACTTTAGTTTTATTGTTTGAATGCCTAGGCTACTTTTATTTTTGTGCAAACCAGTAGCGACTCGTGCTTAAAATATGTGCGGGTTGCAAATTTAGCGAATACGAATACCTTTTACAGTAGGTGGCTATGTATGCCTTCTTATTATTTTTGTTGGCTACGGCATTTGTATGGAAATACGCAGAAGACTTTTAAACATCCAAACTTTATTCAAATAGAAAATCCATGCGTCGATCTTCGATAGTAGCAAATTTATTTATTACTCTTAAGGTTAAAATCTGGAATACTTTCAATAAAATCTCTTTCTTGAGATAGCATCGCCAATGCAGAAAGTCTCTCTTGTACCATACTCTTTCGTAAGAAAGTTTTTTTTTTCTTTTTAATGTCAAAAAAACACCGTTCTGCTTCAGCTGATGTCATCGGGATTGTGATTCAAATTTTTAAAAGTTTTAAAGTTTCACTAAAAGTCACACTTAATTCACTATTTTGCGAAATGATGTCGTAACAGGAAATCAAACCACTCGAGATTGATTTGAAATCTTCCGTTTTATAAATTATAAATTCACTACGGAACTTCCGCTCATCAAAGTACGGATAAGCCTTAATTGTTCCTTGAAAAACATTTTCAGGAAAATGGATGCGGTTAATTGATTAAATTTACAGCATAAATAAGAGAAGTTTGCAGTTAAGTGTCCAGCAAAGCTAACCGAATCTTCGCTTGACAAATAATAATATCACAAACTTCCTTTGCTTCTCGAGTATATTCACCTCCATCACTCTTATGTTGTTTTGCAGTTCATGGCTCACTGTCACTAGTATCCGGAGTGTTTGTGATATTATTTCTGTTTTGCACTAACTGTGTTTCAAATGATAATATAAATTAAGGGAATCAACTTCCCTAGTTTGAAATTTTACATACAATATATCTTCTTGCGGATATTTGTAAAATAGAATTAGTCAAAAATAAACTTCTAGTACACTCTAAAAAAAAAATGTGGAAAATGACCCAAAAAATAGGTGGCAACTGGGCTACCTCCTATTTTTGGGGTTAATTTCTTCTGATTCCGGAAAGTGTTTTTGAAGTAGAACCTCCAGAGTTTCCTTTCCAGTATCTATAAATACACTCGTGGGTTTTCTTATAATGTGCATAAGTGTAATGGGCACTTAATCCCTCGATTCACATGCCGATCCTTAATGGGCCGGAACATTAGCCCCATAACCAGCAGATGGGTTGACTGCATGCTAAGAAGCAGAGTGGTCTATGCCCAAATGCTAGATAAAAGCATCGTCATGAGGATCACTAGAAGGTGCCTTTAAGGGGGAGTACTGTCACCACTGCTGTGGAAATTGGTCGTGTGTGATCTCATCAGATTATTAAACGACGACGGAATATGGAAGCAGGGGTTCGCTGATTTGTTATAGTAGCTAAAGGGAAGTTTCGGGAGTAGTGACAGGCATCATGCATAATGCACTGCGACGTGTATTTCCAAGGAATCTTAGTTAATCCAAAAAACAAGCAAAGTTGAGTTGCTTTAACTGGCTGGAAATAATTTGTTAAAACAACGATAGGGCCTATCTCAACTATTCTGGAACTGCAGAGAGATGGCTGGTAAAACCTCGGGACTAAAGCCGAAAGTGGTCCATTGGCTATATACTGCTGTGATAAGACCAGCGATAACATACGGTGCAGTGATCTGGTGCAGAAAGACATAAGTGTCCCCCGCAGTGAAGCAGCTAACAGCAGTCCAGAGACAGACATTGTAGAAAATCACTGGTGCGATTAACAGCACAGGGACGCTTCTTTGGAGACATTGTGGGCTTCCACCGCTGGAGCTTTATGAGAAAGCGGAAGGCTATGAATGCGATCTTCAGACTGTAAACCAACAACTTGTGGCATCCCAACATTAGGATTGGAAGGCACACTGATGGTACGGGTGCGATGCTGGACGAGCCATTGCTTCAAATGACCACGGACAGTACGGTACCTGAAATTATCTTCACTGAAAATGTGAAAATCTCCATACCGAACAGATACCAGACCCTTAGTGAAATCACTGCTCTTGATGACTGGTTCACAGATGGATCCAAATCTAGCCAGGGCACAAGAGGCGGTATTTGTGAACCGAGCCTTAATCAAAGGATATCCATAAGCCTGGGGAAGCATGCGACGGTCTGCAACCAATCCCTCAATATACTGGCACGAGACTACACGGTGTTTATGATTTGGGTGCCGGACATGAGGTATAAGGGCAACTATAATAGTGGACGAAACTAAGCCAAGGAGGGCTGTAAAAGAAACTGTAGTCCAGAGCCCGTATTGAGATTACCAAGGAAAGAAGTACAAAGAAATGAAAAGAACTCCATAGTTAAAACGCTAATAGAGGATGGGGATGCTAGATTCTCTGATAACCTATTCAGACGCAGCAAAAACGAAGCTGAAGTCATTACTGCGCTGGTAACTGGACACTGTCTCCTGAAAAAAGAGTCTATACAACAGAGGTTGAGTAAGCGAACTGTGATGCAGAAGATGCAAACTACATGTGCTACACATGTGAGGAATTGAATGTACTCAAGCAGAAACATTTCGGCAAGGATATATTGGAGCCCTGGATGTCTGTTCTCATGTTTCCACTGAGCAAGATACTGGGCTTTGTAGAGAACACCAAACTGCTCGAGTGGAAAATAGAGATTAAATAGGACGTCAATGAGCACCTAGCTCAAATGCCTGGACTATAGGTGTCCACTCCGTAATGAGTTCTTCTTAGCTATCTTTAAAGCTTGATTGTATTCAGTGAGTGTTTTTCTATAGTTTTTCCACTCATCTGCTTTTTTCCGCTCTGTTAAAGAGTTTGCAAGTTTTCTGTCTCAGCCGTTTCTCCAGCTTACAGCTCTGGAACTGCCCTTTCTCACCAATGAATATTTTTATTTTTTTTCAGTGTATGTGTAACATGTTGATAAAAAAGTTTTCAAGTTTTTCGGTATTTTATGAAACATTAACTTTCTAATAATCTCTTTTAAAAATTAATCCAGATAACTATAGAAGTTCTAAAAAGTAAATAAATAGTAGTAGTAAATATGTCGACTATTAACAGCAAATTTTTAAACAGCAAATTCATAAACCTCATGTGATTATACTTACAAGCAACACAAAAATAATCAGTGAATTAGACGAGAATGTTCTGAAGGCCGTTTCAAATTTTGTTGTATATAATACCTATGCATACGTAAGTGCCTATCGTACTGTTAAACATATAACAGTTCCACGGCACACATGTATACCCTATATAGCTATAAAAGTCACCTCCTATTTTTATATAAATTTTGTTGCTTCGCTTTCCTGTCAGCTGTTATATAAGCATCATTGATTTATTGGAGCCACCCCAAAGGGAGTATGAGAATTAAGTTCAGCGTACAATAAAAGCTAAACGCCGAAATGAGGCCAGCACGTAAAAATAGCTACATCCATGATAAAATAACATTTTTCTGTCTCACACCTGTGATACCTCTACGGCGCGGGAACCAAAAATAAGCATACCTAAACTAGAAGATTCAAAGCTGTAAGTTAATAAACTATCATAAATATTTTGTGTGATGGTATAAAGGTGGCGCAGTTAACGTTATATGCTGATATCATCCGCTTTCTATTCTATTAACTACTTTATCTTCTCAACTACCTACTAAAAAGAAAAGAAAATTATATGGCGCTTCGATACAAACAATGTTTACATTTCTTCAAAGAAAGTAGAAGAACAAAGATACCTGTGTAGGGTGTTATATAAATACGCTAGATATCAGGAGGAAGTAACGAAAGAAATATTGGGAACACAATATTTTGTAAAGTGGGTAGGTATATAAATAAAAGGTGGAATATGTTGAGAAGAATAAGGTAAAGTCAGGTAAGTGTGTAACCGGGGCAAGTGTGTAGATTGGATACATTTATTTTTAAAATTAGAATAAGGATTTCCTCTAATATTACTAATGTACTAAATTCAATAGTTTTACAATAAAAAATTAACATCTGCTAACGTGTAATAACTAAGATATCTTGTACATTTACCATACCTTATTAAAAAGGCATCATTATAGTAATACATACTTGGCCGAACTAAAGGATAATGCTATTAATATATAAAATGTGGAACGATTACACACTTTGCCCTTATTGCTGGGTAAGTGGTGTAGTATAATAACATGTTTTATAAATTACTTTTTATTTCCAGTAAACCGTTGATAATTATAAAAGGCGTATCTATTGAAGATTACAACTGAGGCATATATTTCGTATTCTATGTGTAAATTTGTCAAATGTCTATATGCTGAAACAGTTGTTACATTTTCTTCACACTATGCAATTTTTACTACACACTTACCTGAGTTTACATTAGGTACTTTTAATTTCTGCAAAGCACTTTGCTGGTGACTTCTTATAGTACGAAAAATAGTCAAATTGATCTCTAAGATTTCAACTCCAGTGGTAACAGTGCTTTCATCAAAACTTTCACACTTTGCATCACAGATACTTTGAGCATACTAAATTACATTGATACTATCCAGTTAAACCGTGAAATTTTAATCTCTAATGAAGCACTTTGTAAAAAAATGACTTCTTATCGGCGCACGCTAACTTGTTAACACTGCAGCTGCTATGTTGATTAAATTATCAAAGATGTACGGTTCTTTTACGCTGATTACAATCATGTAATCAGAAAAACCATTGAAAATCGCGTTTACGAAATATAATAGATAACTTTATTTTTTTTAATGGATCACCCTGTATATTTTGTCAACAATTAATAGAAAACTAGGTTTGGCACACAATATTGTTGTAATAGTGTGACCCTAAAATGAAAAACAAATGAGCTACGACTAATATAATGATGAATTCGGTATAACAGCCAAAACTTTATTGTTTGGCAAAGTAGAAATCGCAGTAGACTTTGGTTGCTTAGTTTTAAGACATAACGAAATTATTTTAACAGTCCTGCGAGGCTTGTTGTGTACTGCTATTGAAAAAAGGCTTTATTGATTCTAATTGCTGCTTATTTTGTTTATCTCCAAATTCATTTATTGCCGTGTTTCTTTTTATCGTTGCTTTTTGTTCGTTATTTCTTTACTTATAATTCAAGTTGGAGAAATATGATATACATGAGGCATATTTTGTAGATAGAAGGCACAGCAGCAGAGCCTTAAAACATTATAGAGAAATGTTTCCAAACAGGATAATACCAGATAGAAAGTATTTTTTACTATTCTTTCGCAAATTCCAAGAGAATGTGAATGTTTTTTAAAAAAAAGCCCAACGAGAAAACGAAATACTAGCAGTGCAGAATTGGAGAAAGACAAGTATGTACCTTTTAAATATCGGCCAATGCGAATTTTGCTTGATACGGACTTTAAACGAAGAATTACGTTTTGTATGCAGTTTTTGGTACGATTTGTAAAAAACAGTGCATACAAATACATTTTGTGGAAGGACGAGATAAACTTCTCAAACAATAGAATGTACAACATAAAAAATATGCATCATTGGATCATTATAAATCCTCTTCTAGGAATGCCTCGTAAGCCACAACACCGCTATAGTTTCAATGTTTGATGTGGCACTTACAATAATAAAATAGTTGATCTATACTTTTATCAAGATTCACTTACTGCAAAATGTTATGTTGACATTTTACGATCTGTAATGGATGATGATTTCGTAGATAAGTTAAACTTGGAAGAGAGGAACTTTTTCATTTTCAACAGCACGGGGCTCCAGCGCATAATTGGGCATTAACAGCAGAGGTCCTAACAGAAATTTGTGGAAATAAACGGATTGGTACCAGGAAACCAGTTAATTGGCTGTGCACGATCTCTCGAACTGTCTAATGGATTTTTTTCGCGAGGGGATATCTAAAAGACAAAGTATACAGTCGAAGAAATCCAAACATGCACGAGTTACAAAATGCAGTAAGACAAACAACGAGTAACATAGATCGCCGTGTAATTTCTCAATGAGCAAGGCAGCAATTAAACAGTATAGGAAATGCATATTAGAAAATAGAAATGTAGGTAGTCGAGCCACTTATTATAATTTATTTGTTTTTGTCATTGTTACGATAATTTTTTGTAAACTCTTGGATTTTCTTTTTGGTTTTTAGACCGCGCATACTTTAATTATGGTCACACGATTTTGTTTGTTGATGATGTAACGGTAATAGTAACGGGTGAAAATTCTGCGGACCTTTCAATTATGATAACGTGTACATTGCAGCATATGGCAAGAGTGTGACAAAATAAACCGATTAATTTTAAATAAAAATAAAACTACAATATTAATTTCCATAGACGCAAAACCCTAGAATATTACTACAAATATTCTTGTACGTGATGGTGATCAATATTAATACTGTTTAAAATTTTAACAACTTTTTGACTAATTTAATAGTCAGGAGAGGTCCCACTCTTTTTCGTGTTATTTTTGTCGAGAAACTATATACGAGTTTAAATTATGAACGAGCAAAGATAGTCAAGTATTGTCTAATGCTAAGGGGTTATTTTGAACTCAAATCGGAATTAAATTACGATAATAGATCTCTCCAATACACCCTTAGATGTTGAAATTCATTTATGGCACACTGGATTAACCTTAATCAACCCAAGGTACATTTGCAGGTCAGTACACCCACCTTTGTGGTTGTTTGGATATGTTAATCGCAGAAACAAACCCGAAAACAGATACACTAAAATATTTGACTAGCGCAAAATTAACAGCCACCCGATAATATTTTCAACAGTGGTAGGTGTTACCCATAGGACTCGATCAAGCGCTGCGAATGGAAAAAAAAACAAAATAGCCAACGTGTGACACACTTGAATAAGCCTATTATATTATTATCAGTTGAAATATTACATTAAAAAAAAGACCTAGTAATATTAACACGCTTGCATACTCTGGCTCTTTCGTACAATGTTATTATATGGGGCGTAGCAACTAAGACTGATTTTTAAAATTAATAACCGCGATAGTTGCAAGGATGTCTTTAAAGAAAAGAAAATTTTAACTTTTCCTAGCATTTTAATCTATAAATCGGGTTGCTATGTGTAAACAAACTTTGAAATATTTAATAAATATAAAAAACACATACCTTATACCACCCGCCATATAGAACAATGACGATACCCAAGCATACCTATCAGCTCCAAAGAGATCGCTTATATATTCAACTGCCTAAGAGTTATATAATAGCTTTGCCAGATACAATAACGAGCACAGACTGCATTAAACAATTTAGAAAACATGTTAGAGCGCTCTTAATAGAAAAATCTTATTACTCCATTAATGAATACTTTTGTTCTTGACTATACATATTTTTGTCGTTTTTGTTTGTTTTTATGTAATTTATTTATTTCCAAATTTTGTTTGTTGTATTTTGACACAATGTATCCAGTATTACTGGCCCAAACAATATAAAAGTAAACTAAACTAAACTAAAACAAACATCTTAAGTTGGCAAACAACAAAAGTTTTGGCTGTTTTATCGAATCCATCATTATATGAGTCATAGCTCTTTTACTTTTCATTTTGAGGTTATATTATTATACCAATATTGCATGTAGAAACTGATTTTCTATCAACTGGTAATAAAATATACAGGGTATCTATAATATCTGGTAAACGCGATTTTCAATTGTTTTTTTTCTTCTTCTGATTACACGATTATAATCAGCGTAAAAAAAACCCTACATCTTTGGTAATTTAACCAACATCATAGCTGCAATATTAACAAAATTAGCAATAGTGCGTCGATAGTTTTGAACATCCTGTATTAGTGTTTACACCAGCTAAAAGGGCTCTCCAAACGGTATAAGTACGGCATTGACTTTTTTTTTATTTTTCACCATTTAAAAGTTATTTCAGGTAAACGAGATTTCGGTCGAATTTCAAGGGCATTTTGTATTCCCTAAAGTTGCATTACCGCCACAACAGAAAGTGTCTTTGAGTAGCATTCAATTGAGTCTACAAACTAAAAAAGTTTTGTCAAAATCTATCAGTAACAGTTCGCAAGGTTTCCTTATCTGAACGAGTCCTTCTATCTCAAGTATGTACACATTAGACGGGCACTCGAGTGAGAAGTTAGCAATTGCTTGCAAGTGCGCGTGAAGCCCGATAGGTGCTTCTTATGTTTAATTAATTAATGTGCATATACTTACTTCCTAGTGCGGTATTCGACCAATCATGTAGAGTGCACCATATTTGGTTTTGTCCATTTTATGGCAACTACATGAAATGTCTTTACACTGAGAGAAAAAATGCGTATCCTAACAATATACTATGTTAATCACAAAAGGTGTTAATGCAACAAATTTATTATTTACATCCAACTAAAATGAATCATTGTGCAACTATTTATTGTTGTTAAAAAAACACTGTTGACTGAAAAAACTTAGATGGTTGAAGCTAAAATATCTAAACAGTTTTTGTTTGGATGGACTGAAATGGTAATGTTAAAACAAAAAAATCTTAGTAGTTGAAGGAAAACATTGATAGCATAATATTGAAACTAAAAAATGTAGTAACTTAACCAAAAAAGATGTTTACGCTTTGCGCACCTACCTACATATGTAGATCTTAAAAGTATGCCATATATACTACGGTATCCGTTTTATGTATAGTAATATTTATGTAGAGAGTTCTTTTCTACAAAACAATATCATAAATTACAATCTATATTATTTCTACTTTAGGTTGTAATACAATTTAGTAATTCAATATTTGATATATTATGGAATTACCTACATACATTTAATGTAGGTATATTACCTATACCGTCAGATACTTCATTTGATCAATGTGTGGCGTGATTGAATCGCTTGCTTGCTGTTAAAAAGCATCAGATATCACATTGTCTTCGTTCGTGGCTCGTGATATCGTGAATATTGTGAGTCTAATACTAGTAACATACTACCAACATATTTTTTAATTATTAGATACCTATTATATATATTAATGGGGAAGAACGAGTAAAAGAATTATTAATCGAGTGGGGATTGAATATTTAACTTAGTTTTGCAGGTAAGCACGTTTTTGATTTTTATAGATGTTTTTGCAAATGAACACCATATAGCTAATAGCACACATAATGCAACGGTATACTTCATCGTTTAAACGAGTATTATTAAGAACCAGAAATATAATGTATTTATTAGTTGTAGAATACATTTCATAGGTATAGTGCGTACCTACCTACCTGAAGGTTCTGGAACATAGAAACAATCCATTTACCGGCCCAGAAGACGGTCGAAAGTGTATTCAAATATATTTGTAAATAATATGTTTTAGGCATTACTTTTAAATACCTATTATTATTGTAAAGTATACTTACATATTTCATACTTTATAACTGTTGTGAAGTTATTAATAAATATATGAATTTAGTCATATTTTGTTTCCAAACCCCAATTTGCAATTAATAAAATTTCCAAAATATCCAAAATGAGATTATTTGAATGAACAAAATTTTTGCTTCATATCAAACAAAAATAAAAATGTTTGCATTGATACTCCTAATTTTGTGCACTCAAACGTTTTATGCTAATGTAACCATCGAAGATTGCATGAAGCAAGAAGTGTTTTTGTAGTTTCAACACAATTTCGAAAGTACGGTAAGCAGCAATGCTAAGTTAAACAAAACACTTTTTTTTGTGTTCTAACATACTAGAGGTGTATTAACAAATTAAAACCAATGTTACACCAACTAAACTAAAGTGCTGCATTAACGATTAACCTTGCTTAAATTGAAATTGAGGGTTCAGTTAAATCAACGAGTCCATCATTTTTAAGTTAACAAATATATTTCAACAAATAGTAAATTTCAGTCTAACAATAAATTTCGGTGGGTAGTATTTAATGCAAATTTTTTGGTTGGTTATGCGTATTTTGGTTAAATCAATGCATTCGTCTCCCTCAGTGTATTTCAAATATAGCTTCAGTAAGATATGCAGGAGAATAGAGCAAATCAGTCCAAACTCTATAAATTGCTCCAAATAACATGAACTAATGCAGCTCGTAAATATCCACTTTTCCTGCCTAATAATAGTCGTATCCCATTATTTCCCCTTCACCACACAATTTCCGAAACGTAGACCGCTACGCTTTATCCTCCATAAAAAAGATATGTTTACCTACGCAACTTCTTTCTTGATCGCGGCCCATACCTACGCGTTTTTCCTTTTGTCCTCATAAAAATTCTGGGCTATTGTCCTCGGTAACGCAAGTAATTTCGATTGTCCTGAACGGCGAGATTCACCTTGTCTTCAAAGTACCGTCGTCCAATCTGCACCCGTAGCAAATCGAAATTTGAACGGAAACCGCCGTCACCGTCCAACACCGAATATTTTTACGCTGACATTTACGACCTCTTGGCTCTCGGAGGCGTATACATACCGGTCCGCAAACAACAAAACCGCAGAGTTCCCATTTATTTTTCGGGAATACGGGAAAGGATTTTTACGAGATACGGCGATGTTGCGCCACGTGACGATCGCAGGACTAGGGGGAATACATACATACGTAGGGGGTTAGAACGTCACCTGCCGGATTCGAGATTTGCCAACAGCTAACGGGTCTACGTGCATCCCTCCGTTCCAACGTGACTCCATAAATGATATTTCATTTGCCGTATAATGCTTTGAATAATTAATTATATCAGTATGGTCAATACAGATTGGAAACAGTTGGTTGCAGATGACCGGCACAGATGTTGCAACATTGTGAATATTCTTTATTATTAGAGCTGATGAACTTTTTTTTTGGGGAGGGAGAATAAGTACAGCATGTCTAAAAAAAGCTAACTTTATTGATTTATTATCAAGTGACATAACGTGGAAATATTAATTAGCCACCACAGGACTAGATTTACGAATAGTTAATAAGCCATCGTTTGTCACGATATTGTTAAATTGATTTTAAATACAAAGGGGGCGTAGGTTAGAAGGCTAAACACCATCTAATGATTATTCGACTATCCTATAACAAATCACAACAGCCATAATTGAACGATTTATCGGATGCTAATGTTTGTAAGATGCTAGCAGAAAACTGCTTCAATATCTTAATAATTATTACGAGCTCAAGAAAACGACTATACTATTAAGGCGATAGAATAAAAATGTGACAGCCACAAGCAATAGAGGGCAATTTATTTTTTTTTTTTGCGAAGTTTGATAATATTTTAATCCGAATTTATTCATCAATATAGGCTAAATTTGTGGTATAGTAATTCTGCTATCTTACGACTGCCATATCTTAACAGCATGTTTAAAATGTTTTGTACCCCCTGCCTATGTTATTGCAAATAATATTAATTAAATGATATAAAATTTATGACTGTAACGTCTAATTTTGAGCTTGTAATACCTTGAAAATGGTCATAATGATTGAGGTCCACCGTTTTTACTTCATTTTCTAAGCTTCTGATAAAAAAAATGTATTTGAAAATATTTAGAAATGATTCAAATATTTCTTTAATATAATGATTTTCATTGCACAGTTTTATTTACTCTTGCAGAGAAGTTTATTTTTTTGTTGATGGAATTAAAAAAAAGGTTATATCAATTGGGCCAGGGTGTGTCTCATCCAAAACTTATAAAATATTCCATATGGTGATATGTGAAAAACCTTTTTTAAATTACATAAGGGAAAGCTTGACAAAAGACGTTGTAGGTTTCAATACTTACGTTACTAATTATACATCAATGTATTTTTTTTAAACTCAAATTCTACTAGCTATATAATTGGCGATTTTTTTTTGTTACAATTGTGTGGATATAAAGATGTTATGCCAATTTCTTTCTTAAAAATTACTTTATTTTGGAAATGCAGATGAAATAATGTAATCTTTGATATGCAAAAGCTACAATACCAATATAAACTATTTACTCTCTAAGATATTTGAACTGATAAAGACCTATTTTCTATTAGATACTTACATACAATAGGACACATTTGATTTAAATATCCTTGAAATTTTGTTCTTGTTACATAACACCCTTACCTACCCGTGCCTTTAATTAATAGATCATATGGATTGTAAATTCTTGGACTCAACATAATCATTTGACGATTTAAACGAACACTTTATTTCGGTATATGTCATGATTTATTTGAAAATTTCTCAATTGTATCCAAATTTGATATATGGACCCGTTTGCACCGATATATTATGCTTGGTTGATATATATTTTTAATGCATTCAGCAACTATAATGCTCTAAACACAGAATAGAATAATCGTTAGAATTATCACTTTAATAAGCAGGAATATTTCCCCATCTGATATTCGCCATCTTCTAGAGTTTTATTCTACTTCATTTCAATCTAGTTACTGACTGTGCATTGTTCACGTGTGTTTATTTCTTAAAAAAAAAATGTGTATTACTGTTAGGAATTGTAGTATTACAAATTATTTGTACACGTTAATTTCACAACATTTATG
The DNA here is from genome assembly GCA_004143645.1 of Protaetia brevitarsis. Classification (NCBI taxonomy): domain Eukaryota; kingdom Metazoa; phylum Arthropoda; class Insecta; order Coleoptera; family Scarabaeidae; genus Protaetia; species Protaetia brevitarsis. The sequence continues at coordinate 3,610,744 of RXPK01000157.1, forward strand.
GAATTCCCAATACTGTTTGAATTGTAAACTTCCTCATGTCCGTTTTATTGCTTGTTTATGTTCACAGTTTACATTTTTATTGTACTTATAGAGAAATAGGATATCTATTTATTGTTAAACCTGTACAACTTATTACTTTCTCTGTAGTTACACGAAAAGGGAATTTCCACTTTTGGCCTGGTATCCCTGACGTTACGTACCGTTCAAGTTAGGGGTACTAACTGTGGACTTTCCAACCCAAAAATAATTATTCAGATTATCCATGATATTAAGCAACTATTTCCATCAGTTACGGAGTTACAATTGTATCAGAAAGAGTGTAAGCCACCGCAAAACGCGCCGTGCGATAAGTTTATAAGTCTTAAATTCCGGACATTTCACTCGTCGTGAGCGAGTGTAATACTTGTATTATTTAGTATATGTCTCCCTTCTGTAATCAATTTTAAGTTTGTAAAATATATTGTAAATAGTGTGCATTTGCGTTTTATTTTTACACAAGTGCCTAAAGTGCAAGAATGGGAAAAATTCCTTCAAAACAGGAGAAGTTCAAACAATTACTATATACCTATTTCTTCGATAAGTTTGTAGTTTGTACTCTGATGTTTTGTAGGTTTACTCAATGGTAGATTCAAAAGCATAATAGAACATGAACTAATGTGAAGAAAGGAGCAATTTGCACTATCAAGGGGCACAAAAAAAGATCAAAAGCCATCCCATAAAAGTTTTTTTTAATTTTCTAAAAACCGAATTAAGTAAATGTATTAGTATAGATAAAGAAACAAATATTTTGAATGTAGTACCTACAACCATTATTCATTGAAATTTCGTCTTTTATCTGTAAAAGTTTAAGTAAGTGTGTATCATGTTCTAAAGTTATGAAAGTAGTTCTCAATAAAAAAAAATCAGTTTGTAATACTTCACAGGTAGCTCAACTAACTTTCTTGCTACTGATCAGCATATATAATTTAGTCTTTATATTTTAAACATGAAATAAAACAAATACCTACATTTCATTATACAAATGAATACTTAATTTTGATTAACATTTCTACACGAATGAATGCGTCGCTTCAGTCGATTGATCAATCTCATATTCTAGTATAAGTAACGTAGATGATATGTGCTACTTATTTTACTTTACCATTTATGACTTATTCAATAAATATTGTTGCCGTTGGATTGCGATCGCTTCATTTATGGATGTTATTTAAAGATTTTTATTTCATTAATTTAAGAATCAGACCTGCAACCTCATCTAGCAGTGAAGTTTCGACTCCTTGCTTCGTCCACAACGCGATCTTACCGTGATAGTAAAATTAATGTCTCAATTTCTCGTTATTTTATTTCAAATTAACTATAGTAATTCATGGTCAGTCAAAATACTTTTTCATTATTACAAGTATTAGTTCAAGTTTCATTCATTAAAAACCTTTCTTTTGTGTAAATGACTCCGCATGTTACTAATTGGCAGTGACTTATTTGATTCACCGTTGCCATTTCCTACTCGGGCGCGCTTGCTCAGAAAAGAGCGCACAGGTTTCGCACAATCACTTACACGCTGTTCAATGTTCTCTTTCTCGCGTGCACCATTCTATTTAGTCTCAAGTTGTTGGTGGGATTTTGCATCGTGAAGGAACCTCCATATTCGAGTTATTTTCCCCTTTTACTGAGGCCGTCAGGAGGAGTTTTCTTGCATCGAATACTTCCTTAAGGGTTTTAACAACAGTAACGCATGGCCGGCCTTCTTTTGTTAATGCGTCATCTTAGGCATGGTAATGACTTCTTCTGTTGTTAATTTTATCAGTGGTTGGTAATCTCGGCCCTGATTTAGGCTCTTTTTTTGGGTTTGATTTAAACCAAGGAGGATGAACGAAGGAACCTAATTGGGAGACCAAAATCCAGATCGTCGAATTACATGCACCTGCGTACGAGGGACAGTGGACACTGGTACCTATACATCAGCGTAACGCGCTAAACACCGCCTCGGACGCATACCAATACCGACCCTATCAAGCTACCAGATAAGTTTATATAGTTTAATTTTTCTTTCTTTACTTGCACCCCGATTAAATTTGAAGTTATTATTTTGTTTAAATCCTATCGTGATAGACTTCCAGCCACTTACTACTTAGCTTAAGAGTCAAAATTTATTTCTTTAAATACTTCATTTATAATTATTTTTTTTTTTATTAACTTTATTCATTGCCTGATCATTGCCTATAATTTTAAATTATTACTTTACAGTGTCATCCAAAAATTTGTGTTTTGAATAAATTATTTCGATCCAAGGAGACCTTTAAGCTTGAGAGCGAATGAACCCCGTAACAATATATCCCGCTTTATCGTAGTAGTAATAGAATATGTAATACTTATCCATTCAAATTGGTACTCAAACGAAATTATTAGAGGTATTAAATTGAAAATAAACTACACAAACAAAAATCGAAATGTGAAAGAGATTTATTAGATTTTAAGAGACAACGTGTAATAGTTAAATCTCAAATTAAACAGGCTTATTCACGTTATTTAAACAAGGTCGAAAATTCCATTATTGCAGGCCCTAAGTACTTCTGATCGTTAGTTAATGGGAAAAATGCTACTAGAATCCCGGGTGTCATGCGCAGATGTGGAATACAGTTTAGCGAACCACCCTCGATCGTCGATGCCTTTGCGCATTATTTTTGTACGGTATTCAAGGATTCCACGGATTTTGCTCGGAATGATGGCTCTCATGCTTGTGACAGATATTTGACTGATGTTATCTATTTTCCAGAAGATGATAAGTATGAAGAAGGTGATAGACTATCAGCTTTAAAAACCCTTAAGAATGGAAGTAGTGTTGAGACTTACGCGTTCGTAAATGCCGAGCTATAAAGAAGCATGCAGTGAGGCAGGAATCAACATATCAGTGCGCAACTCTGTGCGCTCATAAGTACGCATCGAGTATCTGAGGAACTCGAAACTTCGAACAGACGAGCGATCTGCGTTCGGAGCTTACAGTAGGAGGCGGAGATCCGTGAAAATAGTAAGACTTCACCAGCTCGTTCATAATCGCGTTCAATGAACGCAATACAAAGTAAGAACGTAGGCGAAATATGAACGAAAGTAGCAAATGAGGAAATATATAACACAAAAATATGTTTGTTTATATTCAGGGTGCATTCTCGTCGGTTTATATAAGGAAAATGGTAACATATTTTCAATCTTTTTTGGTTAAAGATTATACAGGTTCAGAAGGACCACATTTCGAAATCATTTTGAAAGTTATTTATATTTTAAACTATGTTTATTTTTTAACTAAACCATTACACTTGATATTAAAAATAAAGAATGCAGAAAATTATACAGGTGAATCAGAAAACAATACTTTTTAATTTCGCTATCTTTCATCGTCGAGTGGTGGAAGAAGAAAATGATTGCGTTTTACATGCTAGCAGAGTGTAAGAATTCTTACTTACATCTAGGAAAACGCTCTATATCTTTCATTATTCTATTGATGGCAAGATGTTGGATCGTGTGAACAGTAACAATGATTTAGCAGTTTTATTTGCTGTAGAGCCAATATTTAGCAACCAAATTACTAGTGTGGTTTCTCTAGCAATGAACGTTGGGCTTTCTTCTCCGTACAGAACAGTTTATATATAACGCACGTTCGACAGATTTTCCCTTTATGATACGTTTTTGGATGCTTTCGTCATGTATTCTAGAAATTGCGAGTTATCTTGTCTGTAAACCTATATAATTAATTCACATCAAATTATTTTTCTATTCTTTTGGAGTTGGACTTTGTACCGTCTCGTATATCACAAGCTACATTAGAATCACACTGAAGTCGGTTCTGTGTTTCTGCTGATGATTGCTTAGCTACTGAAACGTACGTCCAGTTTAGTGCAATTTGTGGTAAGGAGTCTAGAAAAAGTTTGGAGAATATGTACACATTTCTAAATGTAAAAGCGGTATATTCAATAGGCTTTTTTTGCGTGGA